>CAAKHD010010863.1:57127-170909 GCA_901007705.1 Fistularia tabacaria | reverse complement strand
ATTCCTGATCCTATCCATCCTTGTCACTCCCAAAGAGAACCTCAATATCTTCATCTCTGCCACCTCCAGCTCCACTTCCTGTCTTTTCTTCAATGCCACTGTCCCCAAACCATACAGCGTTGCTGGTCTGTCACTGTCTTGTACACCATTTCTTTCATTCTGGCTGATATTCTTCTATCCCATAGTACCCCTGTCATTTATCTCCACCCATTCCAACCTGCTTGAACCCGTTTCTTCCCCTCTTTTCCACACTGTAGATTGCTCTGGACTGTTGACCCTAAGCACTTAAAATCTTCCAACCTCTTTATCTCCCCTTCCTGTGGCCTCACTGTTCCACTTGGGCCCCTCTCATTCACACACATATATTTTGTCATGCTGCAACTTACCTTCATTCCTCTTCCTTGTCCAGCAAGTCAGAATATATATGTGTGTGAAGAGAAGAACCCAGGTGGAACAGTGAGGCTACAGGGAGTGGAGATCAAGAAGTTGGAGGATTTCAGGTACTTGGGGTCAACAGTCTAAAGCAATAGAGAGTGTGGAAAAGAGGGGAAGAAACGGGTTCAAGCAGGTTGGAATGGGTGGAGATAAATGACAGGGGTACTATGGGATAGAAGAATATGAGCCAGAATGAAAGAAATGGTGTACAAGACAGTGACAGACCAGCAACGCTGTATGGTTTGGGGACAGTGGCATTGAAGAAAAGACAGGAAGTGGAGCTGGAGGTGGCAGAGATGAAGATATTGAGGTTCTCTTTGGGAGTGACAAGGATGGATAGGATCAGGAATGAGTCCATCAGGGGGACAGGACATGTTATTTGTTTTGGAGAGAAGGTCAAAGAAGCCAGACTGATATGGTTTGGCCATGTATGGAGGAGGGATAGGGACTATATTGGTAGACGGATGCTGGAATTGGAGCTACTAGGCAGCAGGTCTAGAGGAAGACTGAAGAGAATATTTGTGGATGTAGTGAGAGAGGATATGAAGTTAGTTGGTGTGAGAGATGAGGATACAGAGAATAGGGTTAGATGGAGAAAGTTGATTCACTGTGGCGACCCCTGAAGGGAAAAGCCGGAAGGAAAAGAAAAAGCCCTTCTTGTCAACCCTCTGCATTTATTTGGGGTTGGGACCGGCTCATTGAGACACTGGCTTGTGCCCCCCTGAGGTTGCATTCTCCTATAATTAAACTTTACAGCGTAAAAAAAATTAACTGTCCATAGCACACCTTGCCTGCCAGCGGGCAGCCTTGTACAGTATTTACAGTATTACAACGATTCAGTTGTGCCATGTTTTCAATCCAGTGTATACTTGCTGAGAACACTGCATTGATTTGCAAATGAATGAGCCAGACAATCCAATTCAAAAAGATAGGCCTCAGCAACTGGAAATCACAGTACAGTTGGAGACCAATCCTCCTCTGCAAATGTATCTAGAATTGTCCATGACTGATCAAGCACATTTCAGTGAATTGTTTGCTTCCTGCGTCTTGACAATTATACAGTATACTGTAGTACAGTCTTGAGATCTAAATCCTAACAAAATTTCTGTCTCACCACTAGTCTACAACAGCAACTGCTCGAGTATAAATTCTGTTCTATGGCATTTGCTTTACCTCTGTCCGGAGCAAGCTGAACAGATTCTCTGCCTGCCTGACACTTTTCAACAAGTATGCGGATGATACTGCTGTGGTAGGTCTCATCAACAATGGAGTTGAGACAAACTGCAGAAGCGAGGTTAGCTGCCTTGCCATTTGGTGCTTTGCAAACAATCTCTGTCTGAACATTGAAAAGACGAAGGAAGTTGTTGTGGATTTCAGGACAGACCACATCCAGTACACTCCTAGGACCATCAATTATGCTGTGGTGAAGAAGGTGAGCAGCACCAAATTCCTAGGTGTACACGTGCCAGAGGACCTCTCCTGGACCAGAAATACTATGTCACACGTCAAGAAAGCACATCAGCGCCTCTACTTCCCCTGCAACAGAGCCATGGCCCCATCCTCCACCATATTCACCTTCTACAGGGGCACTATTGAGAGCACCCTGACCAGCTGCATCACAGCATGGCTTTGCGCCTATACTGCGTCCTGCCAAAGACCCTCCAGCACATGATGAGAGCAGCTGAGAAGATCGTCGGTGCCCTTCTCCCCTCCCTCCAGCTCATCTACAGCACGCATCTCACCCTAAAGGCACTCTATATTGCAGGTGATCCCTCCCAACCATCTCACAGCTTCTTCAGTCTGCTGCCATCAGAAAGGAGACTGCAGAGTATCTGGGCCAGGACCTGTTGACTCAAGTACAGCTTCATCCCCCAGGTTGTTAGGAAGCTCAACTTTCTCCACGCCCCCCCCCCCTTGACACAGACACTCGGGCTTTTAACTACTCCCATGTGGGTCTCAGAGTAATGTTACTTCAATCCTCTGTATGTGTGCAACATATGGCAGTATTGACCATAAAGTTGACTTGATTTAATTTTTTTAGGTTAAAATTATTTGAGCAGGATAAATTTATAATTACATAAAATGACCAAACACTGGGGCTGCATATTGGTGCAATAGGTATTCTCACAGTAGAGCAAAAAGGTAAACATCCAATGCCTGAAATGGGGTATTTTGCATGTGCTTGTATGTGTCCTTGTGATTTACTTGTCTATGTCGTCTCTTGCTCAGCCAGCTAGGATTGGCTGAGGCTCATTGTAACCACACGGGAAGGGTTGGTCGTATAGATAATGAATGACTTAATCACAAAACAATGTAAATAAAAAAAGGAAAAATTCTGCCCTGAAGTCCTGCATGTATGGATGCTTAATTTCTGCATACTAACTATATTTCTAACTATTACATTACATGGAAATATGCTGTGGCATAACCTCTGGCACCCTGTACCAGCTAATATTATATTTGAAATATGACATAAATTTACTTCAAACTACTTGCTGCTTATGAAAATTACACAAAAAACAAACAGATAACACTATTTTAGTAAAATAAACACAATGACTGTCAGATTGTCCACAAAGTATTGACTCATTAATTTTCTCTGTAATCAGTGGATGACCCCTGTTTTTGTTAGTTATCGACAGTGCTCTTAAAACGC
Organism: Fistularia tabacaria; assembly: GCA_901007705.1. Classification (NCBI taxonomy): domain Eukaryota; kingdom Metazoa; phylum Chordata; class Actinopteri; order Syngnathiformes; family Fistulariidae; genus Fistularia; species Fistularia tabacaria. Next base: position 167,818 of record CAAKHD010010863.1, on the reverse strand, counting down.
AACCCATATTTCAGATCCATTGTCCCCGGTGGAAGTTCCTCAGCCCTCCTGACCAGCTGGCAGAGTACAGATTTTCACCTCCTGTAGAGTAGAGCCTAAACCGATATCCGGTCGGCTCAACGTATCATCAGTGACATAGACATACTTACCTACCAATCAGCTTCGACTCCAGGATTGCCGGGCTAAATTATATAGTATCCTAAACGGATGTTTTTTTTTCGCTAGCCACACTGTTTTGTGTTAACAGAAGAAACCGAAGAAAGCAGACCATACAGCACCAACGATCATACACATAAAGTATGTTGCTTTTCTACCTGTACCAGGATGCTAAAAGTTGCTACAAATTTGTGTCATTAGCGACCATGCTACAGAACATAACCTTGCTATCTCATGGTAATTTGCGATTTGTTGTAGAATAGCGGTAGCATACCATCAGGGCTTGACCGAAAGTAGAAATACATATTTTAGCTGTCTAAATCGATCCAACGGGTAACTTATCTTCCAAATAGTTCGTAAAACTTTGGTTGAGGTCGTAAACTACTTGGCTATGATTTAGCACTGTGCTAACGCCAAACTAATTTGACGTACATGTGCGCGCTGTTACCAGTTCCAAGAATGACGAAGGTGCCCAGTCCACAGATGTATATTCTCAACGGACTTGTCCGTTAGGTTACCTTAAGATACTGCACTGCGAAAAGGAGTTTATTGCTCGTATATTGTAACATTCACCATTCAGCTGGTAAAAGTTAGTTTTGCTGTGATTTTGTTGGAATTCCTAATTGTCGTTTGTAACTAATTTATCGACCAAGCTGTGGACGTAAAAGAGATTTAAGTAATGTACATCGCGCGCACGCACTTACACGCAGGGAGGAAAGCTTAACGTAGAAATGAACGAGTAGAAATCTCGATACATAATGGAGAAAAACCTGAGCTTAAGTGAGGCAGTCACAATCAAAGAGGTAATAAGTTAAACTTTTCTTGAGCATAGCCTTTGTCTCAAGACGACACAGTACATGGGCGATATTAATGCTAGCAACACTACAGGTACCATAACACTGCAGTTACAGAATGGATAGTTTAAGATATCTTAAAAGAATATACCAAAAAGAATGATCATAACATTGCATTAGAACATTTTATTCTTAATGTGACAGATACAGATACTGTTAAATTGTTTGATTGTGTAGCATTTGATGTATCTTTCTATACAATTGGAGAAAAAAATTTAAACCAGGAATATGGCCATGGAGGTTCTCAGTCATCCAGGTCATGGTCAATTCTTGCCCAAATCTCTTTATCGTAGCAGCCGGGCTTCCCTCCCTTGAAGACTTTTCACCTCTCATCCGAGAGGCTTCTTCAGTTCTAATTCCCCCCTGCAGAGTATAATGCTGCTCATGGTATGTTTATTATGTAAATGCAGAGCGCAGGTTACAGTCTCTTCTGCCAATGGCACATTCTGCACAGTTCTGTACTGTTATTTATTCTAAGACCTTGCACATAAGTATAGCCACTCTTTACTTCTGTAAAAAAAATGTCAGTAGTGATGTAAAATATTATACTTGCTCTAATTTTCCTAGTATAAAGCATCTTTTTGATAGAAATAATTGTCATCTCAAGATATTGTTTGTTTTCAGTTTTTAGTAATTCCAAATTATGGAGAAAATAAAGGTATATGATATGATGCCACTTCAGTTTAAACTTGCATAAACTTGCCATTTTTTGGTTCTCAAGCCTACAAAACTACCCTTTGTTTGTCAGTTATAAACATAATTTCTTATATATTAAGCTATGGCTTGAACAATGACTAAAAATGCAGATATTTGGCTTTGCATTTGTAGCGTTAAAATTTTAAGTAAGTAAATAACTGTGAATTAATTATCCATTGCTGAACTCAAATTGTTAGGTAGTGAAATTATTATTTTCTTGCTCTAGCACTGTGATGGAGGACAATTTTGGGCTAATCTTTAAAAGCAGATAATGGATGACTGAGGGTCAATGCAAAAATTGTACAAATACAGCACTGACAAACACTCTTTGTTTTCACTCATGCATGCTTCCCCTTCTGTCTAGAAATATGGATGCAGAGGGCTTTGTGGAGCTGCTGCAGCAGGCTGAACAGTTAGCTGCAGAGACAGAAGCAGTGTCAGAGCTGCCTCATGTTGAGAGGAACCTTCAGGAGATCCAGCAAGCAGGGGAGAGGCTTCGATCACGCACACTGACTCGTAACTCACAAGAAGCTGCAGATGTAAAAGCGTAAGGCCTTTATCATTTATACACATATCAAAATTGTCCCTTTGTAGCAGATTTTTTTGGATCATGGTCTGCAGGTTAACTTTTCTTATAGATTAATTGTTTCAGTGCCAAAACATTGAGAAAAGAAAAACAGGCATTATAAATGTTCTTCTGTTAAACATTGACCGAATATTTAATCAAATAAGTAGTATAAACTTTGTATTTTTGAGGAAAAAAATAGTGATGCTTTTTTACACTGGGGAAGCAGTAATGACAAAGGACAATTCATTATGGTTGATATAGTTTTATAGAATGCAGCAGTGTCTGAACCTATGACATTAATAAAAGTTTTATAGAAAACAAACCAACATGATCCAAGTAATGTCCCATAAAGTTCACAATGCCCTAATCATTGGTTTTCAGAACACCCTTCCTGTTGCTGCTCTTTGACACTGCCAGATTTATTTTCCCCTTTATGGTCAACCAGATCAGTTGATTAGCCATTTAGGTTTAGCAAGTGCTGGTTGATTAGTAGACTCATGGGTACTGTCAGAAATCAAACATCATATACATGTCTCGTATGCTGTGCTACCTTTTAGAGTTTGGTAAAGAGCAAACTTTTAAGTGTTTCTGTTATGACTCTGTTGATGTGTAGTTTTTTTCATCAGGTGTAGCAGTCAACATTGTACAATGTAATAATGATTCATTTTTGTATAACTACAAATTGGAGTACTTCTTAAGCTTTCTTATGTGAAGTGCTACAGCAAAGTACAATGGTAATATGCTGGAAAAAAACTAACTCCATTGCTTTTTAAAACAACATGTATTTCCTCTCATGGATGTCTCACAGAACAGCTGTTGTTAATCTCAATCTATGACCTTTTAATTTGTTATTGTGCCGTATATTTTTCACACTCTTAGGTCAATTCTCCTTGGATCCAGAGGTTTGGATATCTTCCACATTTCTCAAAGACTAGAAAGTTTGAGTGCTGCCACCACTTTTGAGCCACTGGAACCAGTCAAAGATACTGACATACAGGTATGAATAATACAAGTGACAATGTATTCAGCATTTTCCTGTATCCCACATTCATTGCGATTTTCCCCTTATGGCAATATAGAAAAGATGAAGTCCGTGTGAGCTGAATAAATGGCATAGATAATGGACTGATGGATGTTAAGCAGAAATATTTTGTTTTTCCCTCTAAAAACATAATTTGAAAATATACTTGAACAGCCAAATTAAGCAAGAATAGAAACAACAGTAAAATGTTTCTATGCAAGATACTGAAACTTCAGCAAAAATAATGTATTTGAAACACACACCTGCTAAAATTGCCTAGCTGGAGATATGCTCTTCATTTTAATATGTACAGCATTTAGTAGTAGCATCATAGCAGAGTTAATGTTAAGACTGACACATGTAAATAGTCGAAAAATGCAGTTTCACTCTGTGTAATGTAATAACAAGAGAAAGCAACATTTTATTTCAAAGCAAAACTTAAGATGACAATAAAGTTCAATCTTAATCTGACAACGAATTTCAAATATAGAGCAATCAGGTGGTTGACATAAGACAGCCAGACCTAAACTTCGATTAACTGAAGCTTACATGTAGTCTCTAGTGCCTGTTTAACACAGTGATCATATATTTTAGTTCTGGGTTCCATGTTGATAGGTGTAAGGAAAGTATAGCTGGGAATTTCTTTTGCTAGTGCACAATGCTTTTGACAGTCTTCATTTTGTGAATTTTAGTGTAATTTTAGAAGTGTCAATAGTGAATACATCTCCTTTTTTACCCAGTCATTTAGGTTGAATTAAATAGGTAAATGTTGTTCATGTGCTTTTTCTTTGTATTCAGTTGAATTATTTTCTTAGGGAACATTAACTTGTTAATTTAAAAAAAAAACAAAAAAAACACTAACCTACTACAATGTATCTGATTACCTCTTTGTTGACCATCCACCACTATCTCCCAGGATCCTTGCAAGTGTTAAGAAATGGTCTACTACTTGGACAGAATGCAAATTGTTCCTTTATATCAAAGCTTAAACAATCTGAGGCTCTTTTCCAGAACCCTTGTGCAGAACTTTTCCAGGCAGGCTGAGCAGGGTGGTCCCTCTCTGGTCTTAACACATCCTCTGGTTCCCCCGAAATACGGGTTGCACTACCCTCGGCCATAAAAGAAGATGGTCACACCCCCTTCCAGGGCTTTGGTTCCAGATCCAATGCTATACATGTATGAGAGTCAAACTATTTCTATCTGGACTGTTCTACCTGTCACTCAAGCGTTGCCTCATTTCCTGACAGACAGGTGACATTCCATGCTCTGAAAGGTGAAAAAATTGAAGTGCAGCCTACCAAAAAAGCGATAATTTATTTTAATTTCACATATCCAATTCCTTCCCTCCATTTCCAGGAATGAACTTGCAGGATCTGACTTCCTTTTTTGTATTTTTGTTGTTACTTTGAAGTTAGATATTACTTTTAAATTGCTTTCCTTTGAGAGTATGGTGGGGGTTTTTTCCATTGCAGTTTAATTTACTGAGAGCTCCAGATAAATTCTGAATATATGTCACTGTTTAGAAATTAGAATGCTACAACATCCATTTTTTCCGATCAATGTGGATTTGCAATGGTTTTCTACTAACGTCAAGATTCAGCCATAGCTGCAAGAGTAGCTGAAAAGGAAAGAAAGAATCAAACAAAAGGATGGTACAATCAAGACGCTAAGGGAACTTTCACCGTTCATCAGGCTGTTCACGCATGGGGGACTTGTAGAAATAGAAGCTGTGGAAACCCCCCACATATGGTCAGCAATAATCAAGTTTCTTAGTAAACTGAGTTAGCATGAGCTTGAGTAAAACATTCTGCAACTAACAGATTTCCCCAGATATTATGATGATCCTGAGTGTTGTTCTCTCATATTTGCTTTCTATTTATTGGCAGATAAGGACAGGACGGTTTAAAGGACTGACGTAAACATTAGTGACATTGGCCAGCATTTTTGGATGATCTGTGTTGGGACCAGTGCCTGTGTCAAGCATTATCAGACAAACTGCATGTTCATTTCACTTAAAGAATCATTGCAAGCTCGACCTCAGTTTAAGAGGCTCACCGTTTAACGATGACTGCCAAACAAATAATGGCAGCTTCAGGCATAGATCTCTGCAAATGGATGACAAATATTGCTGAATTTGAAGAGGAATTGGGTGGAAAATCCAGCAGACATCATTGTGAAGGCAAAAACACCTGGGACAGTGCCAAAAGTGCTTGGTTTAGTGTGAAGAACAAAAAGTGACATTTACCTTCGTCCTCAAGCCACGAGTGACCATCCTTAAGCAAATGATAATACAAAAAGAAGTGTAATACTGTCCTTCACCAAGGGAATAAAAGATTCAAAAAGAGATTTGGGAGAGAGAAGAGGCAGCTCCTGGGATGAGGAGATGTCCCCAGATCTGACAAGACAATGGCAACACTGATCCAGTGACACCAGCTTCCCATGCCCAGGTGGTGCCAAATAAACATGCAGTGAGAAAACAAGCATGTACTGAAACTGTATTTGCTCTTTGACACCAGTAAGAAAGCATACAGTGCTTCTGCCAACTTGCAGGGTGAATCGCAGGTGGAGAAAATGACAATGAGCCGAGTTGGAGTCTAGTTAAAGTTGGCTCCTCAAGAAAATGACTGTCGTCTGTAGCTCATTATAGCACTACTCATTGTAGCACATTAAGCTGTTGAACAATGCACTAAAACATGCCTGCTGCAAAGGGTCCACTTACATATATACGTGCATAAAGTTGTAACAGAGTTGGAAATTAATCACTGGAGTGCTTAGATATAAGAAAAAAAAATAATAGTTTGATTATATTTCCTTTTAACTGCAACATGTGCCTTCATTGTCTGGGATAAATTAGCAACTGTACCAGTCCTCAATCCTGCCACTGAGTGATCCAGCAATGCCCAAGATGAGTCAAGAAAAGACCGGAAACTTGAGAAGCAGTGTCTGTTTCCTGTAGAGTGAATGAAGATGTGCTTGCAAAAAACTTTGCTCTAAGTCTGTATGCCTTGAGTCACTTTGGATTTTTCCTTACAAAATGAGCCAAGATACCTTTCACTCATCTCTGAACCTCCATCTGCCCCATTCTCTTGGCCTCTTTTCTATCACTGTCACAGGGCTTCTTGAAGAATGAGAGAGATAATGCGCTTCTGTCTGCCATAGAGGAGTCTCGTCGCAGGGTCAGTACAAGCCAAGAAATGTTGAATACTTCTCATGTCATAAAAAGGAGTGATAGAATTTCGAATTCTGCAGTGTAAAGAAACCTAGTAAAATACCTTTAAAGTCATACTCGCAAATTATATCTCAGATGTATGTATATACAAATTATCTAAAATTCTCCAAATTATTTAATTGCAGAGTATAAAGATTGTTTCATATTTTTCCTGTGTTTTTATGTTTGAATTATTTATAAGATTGCATGAATGAAGTTTTAAAAAAAACTTAGTAAGATAACATTTTTGTATTCTTTCTTCACTTTGAGTTTAGTTTTTAGCAGCAATATAGATTTTAGCAATATTTATTAGCCTAATTTCTCTTGTTTTTAAGTACATCCCCCTGGAACAAACCTCAAAATTATTTCCCACATTTGCATATTTTGGCCTGCATAATAGCCTGCATTAATTTGGCTAACCTTTACTTTAGCTCTCTCATCAAAAAGAAAAGAAAATGGACTTGGTGGAGGTTTTAAACAACCAAATTTACTGAACATTTAAGGAGAGAAAATGTCAGAAGTGATGTAAAATATTATACTTGCTCTAATTTTCCTAGTGTAAAGTATCTTTTTGATAGACATAATTGTCATCTCAAGATATTGTTTGTTTTCAGTTTTTAGTAATTCCAAATTATGGAGAAAATAAAGGTATATGATATGATGCCACTTCAGTTTAAACTTGCATAAACTTGCAATTTTTTGGTTCTCAAGCCTACAAAACTACCCTTTGTCAGTTATAAACATAATTATAAACACATGTTGAATTAACATACTGTATATTCAGTTAATAGCCCATACATGCTATATATGGGCAGGTGACTATTCTTCAAATAGCAGCCAGCATTAAAGGCTTATTAGCACAAACAATGCAGTTTGGGCAACTTCTCAGTTGTGGAAAAAAAATACTTTTGTTATCTCTGTTAAAGGAGATAAAATAATAATGGTGGAGGGTCACTATTGTCGTGTTTGTCATGAAAGCCATTTTCCACTAAAATTTCCCAGCAAGCACTTTCTGTTGAAAGCCATCTACACAAAATGGGCATTGTAGGTGTTCTGTCTTTTTTCTTTTTTGATACTGATTAATCATGGAGGGCAACCGCTGCAGCATTTTTTTCTCCCTATGAAATGAATGCACTTTATTCATTGAAGAAAAATGTAGTTGCTACTTGACCAATCCACTAAAGCCCCAATATTGTAAACGAATGGCCCCGGAGGCTTCCATTTTACACCTGTGGCTGTGAACTGTCGGGCTCAGATTGGCTCAAAAAAATTATTGATATCACAGTATGTGCTCATAGACCCATGCCTTCAGATTTCAGTGAAAAAGTTATAAATGTATATGTTCAAGCATATTTTTATCGTTAACACTGCAATTCAATGAAGTAAATCAGGTTGTATCTTTAGAAATAGGGTTTTTGTATACTTGCTTAGAGAATTTGAAAGAAATCACTGAGCAGATATAAATGTGGTCCTGCAGTGATAGGATTGAACCTCCAGTTTTTGATGATATGCAGATTCAAGAATAATGTTAAATCAGGGGTGTCAAACTCATTTTGGTCAGTGGGCCGCATCAGAGATAATTTGATCTCCGGCGAGCCGGATAGTGTGTGTGTGTGTGTGTGTGTGTGTGTGTGTGTGTGTGTGGGGGTTATCATGTTATATTTCATTACATTTCAGCGGTCGTTCGGATTTGTTGACGCTCCGCGTCAAGCTGCAAAATATCAGCTCTCCGTCGCCCGCTTCGGAGGCAGGTGAACGCACAATGTTCAAAACACCTCAAGACGTGATGCCCCGGAGGCGCAGAACGCGCTGCATGACGGCTCCACGCTCCTCGATGCGCGTCTGCCATATACATTACATGTAATCCCGCTGCTCCTGACGCTTTGGGCAGGTGCGGTCTGAATGCACCTTAAGTCCTAGTCTAGCCGCAACACGCAGTTGCTTGGTCACAGCCTCCTCAGTGAGCTACGGGGCTCTTCATCCTGCGCTTCCCTCTGAGCGTGCCCCACGGGCCGTATGTTTGACACCCCTGTGTTAAATTCTAGTCAATAGTCTCATGTTGAATAAGATTGTTTAGTTGAAAATGCGAACCTCACAGGTTTTCACATCTTGTCTTTTAGACATTCCTTTTGGCAGAAGAGTATCATCGAGAGTCCATGCTAGTACACTGGGAGCAGGTGAAGCAAAGAGTGTTGCACACGCTTCTCGGAGCCGGGGAGGATGCGCTGGACTTCAGTCAGGAAGTCGAGGTACAAGAGAATAGAATATTCCTTTAATCATCCCACAGTGAGGAAATTTCAACCACTCACAACAGAAAGTGGACAGTAAAAGGAAAGTTATCAAAAACAGAAAACCCAAGAATAAGCAATCAACAGGTAGGGCTTGAAATTAACAAGTTGCACTTAAACAATAGGTGATAGAAAATTAAGGACAACTTGTATCTTCACCTCTTAACATACTGGTTGCTTATATTTTCCTAAATTAAGTGTAATTTCGCTTTACAAAGCTTTGCAGCTGAATTTATTGAAAGTCAGATTTGGAATTTTAGGTTTGTATTGTCAGACATTTATCAATCTAAATAGAAATGATAGAAATTCTGAATATAAAAATACATTTTGGCCTCTCAATGTCTAAATTTTTTTGCAAGAGTTTAGTGTTGTTAATCTCTATAAAGAGATTAAAAAATGCTCTCAGTATCTGAACTAAATTGTCCAGGTGAACTAACTACAAGCAGTAAATTAAAATTTGGTAACAATCTATTTCTTGTGGTCAGAAATTACTGTAATAAATCAATAATACAATGATATCAGGCCTCAACTTAAATTCCTACATTAATACAGTATATTCTTGACAAAACATAAATATTTGATCCCGAGCAACTGCCACACGCTATCAGTCACACACCAATTTCATAACAGAAGATCATTTATATGTTAAAGCGTTTTGGATAAAACTCAAGTGGAACTCAATGTACATTTTGGGGTCAAGTCACAACAGTGTTGTTTTATGCTGTGTAATTAAAAACTCAGCATTTTCATCAGTGGGGTAAAGGCAAGCTTTATTTCCCCAAATTAGAAAGGATAAGATCGACTCGCTACAAGTTGCCCATCAGATTTAGTAACTTCTCACCTCGTGTGCCTTAAAGGAACCCAGTTGGCTGCTGTCTGTTGTCCCTCACTGTGCACTGTGCTCCATATAGAAACTACATGCTCTCCAGTTGTGAACAAAAAAAAATGTTGTGGCACTGCAATTCCATCAAAGAAAATGGGGACAGCCACCCCCCTGAAGGGAAAAGCTGAAAGGAAAAGAAGAAGAAGAAGATCAGTGTGCAACTTGACATAATTTGCAGCATTTTTTTTCATTTATTAAATCCTGAAAGGACTAAAAGGCTTAATCTAGCATATTTGAATACCTTTAAATTTAGATTTTTGTCTCGCATATTATAGTTAATGGCCCGTGTCTTATTGCAATAGATCTATTCATGGCAAGTTGCAAATGTCAACACTACTGAAGAAAGTAGGTTTTGCTAGGGGTATAATTACTGTCCCCTTTTATTCTTGGCTTCATCAGCTGTGCATTTGTGAACGATTCATCTAATAGTACTTTCTGCCACCTGTTGTTTTCCAGCCCAGCTTTGTGAGTGATTTGGCGGCGCCAGGTCGGAGTGCCTTGGACAGTGTGGAGGTAGCTTACGGACGTCAGGTAAGCCAACACGATGTCACGTTCATATTCGCTCTAAACAGTTAAACCATCCATTATCTACCACTGATCCTGCACTTAGCGTCGCGGGGGAGCTGGAGCCTATCCCAGCTGTCATTTGGCCGGAGAAGGGGTACACATAGAGACAAACAACCTTTCACTTTACCATTCACACAACTGGGCAATTTTACCAATTTATTCCAATTGACCTCCTGCATGTTTTTGGACTGTAGGAAGAAACCCACGCAGGCATGGGGAAAACATGCAAACCACACAGAAAGGCCCCAAATAGGAATTGAAGCAGGGTCCTCTGTGCTGTGTTGCAGTTTTGTATTATGGGATACCATTTCTAAATTCGCTTTTTTTATATAATTGTCATTTCTGCACTAAAATGTATTTTTAAGTAATATCAACCGTTCAACAATCATTTTCATTCACATATGTAGATATATTGTCAATTTCCTTTAGTTTGAACCATACTAGATCAAATAAATATTCAAAATGTGTATTTGATCTAGAATGGATATTAACTTCAGCTTGACTCAGTTTGATCATTAAATTGAAAATTGGGTCACAGCAACATGTCGATTGTTTTGACAGTAGAAGTGGATTCTGGGTAATTGTAACTGTCTTCCTTTGTCCCTCTGCCCTCCTGGTTCACTCATTACACTGTCTGACCTCCATATTTAGCATCACTGAGGCAGATTTTCATCGGTTTTAATGTGCATCCTCTAGCTATGTGTCGAAACATAGTATGCAGTATAATTTGATTTTTGTAATCTTTTTTGATGACCTCCTAAATATCCTTATTCTCTTGTTTTTGTTTTTCATTTTGAATCATTTCACACTGGTCATAATGGTTTTGGGATTACTTTTTAGTTGAGCTGAGAATGGTGTTTCAGATTGTGTTTCTGTATCTTTTTTCCTCCAGATTTACATTTTCAATGAGAATATAGTGAATGGTCATATCCAGCCTAACCTGGGAGATTTATGTGTTTCAGTAGCTGACCAGTTGGATGACAAGGTAATGATATTAGTCACATGTGATTACAATATAGAATATGACAAAGTTCACAATGTCAATCACTTTATCCTAAATATCTCATTAATGCAAATAAGTGTTGTGGTTTCTCTCTGCAATTTGCATTTATGATACTCTGTTTCTGGTCGCTAGAATGTATTGGATATGTGGATGATGGTGAAGCGGATGACAGATGTGATGCTGGTTCCAGCTAAAGATACCCTCAGGAGTCGCACCTCTTTTGAAATGCAAATGTCCTTTGTGTTGCAAGCACTCAGCTTTCTAGAAAACAGGTAACATTTCAGAAGCCAGCAGAATATAGTTTAAGGCTTCAGACTTACCTGGACATAATGGGGCCCTGTATAAAATAACAGATGTATGTATCTATCTTGATCCCTCTCTCTTAGTTATAAAAATTACATATTGGTGACCTTGTTTGGGAATCTTCATCAAGCACAACTTGGAGGTGTACCAGGAACCTACCAGCTAGTGCGCAGCTTCCTCAACATTAAACTACCGGTTCCTTTGCCTGGCATGCAGGTAACGAACACAGTTTAAAGTGGTATTTTCTATCAATCAGTGCTTGCATCAAAAAGTCCAGTGATTAAACTCAGTAGGTCATGCTATCGATGCGTAATATTTTCTTGGGATTAAAAAAAAAAAAAGATTTCATCAGTGTTACACTGTGGGGGGCCACTTAATTCAAAATTTGTTTTACTAAACTAGTACTGCCACTCTCACCATATAGATTGAAGCAGCATGTATCTGGAAAAAGTTGGACTTGTGAAACATATGAAAGGGGAAGGGCATTCAATTTTAGTTAGAACCAAGGGTAGTTTGAAGCAGCATGTATCTGGAAAAAGTTGGACTTGTGAAACATATGAAAGGGGAAGGGCATTCAATTTTAGTTAGAACCAAGGGTAGTTAGACTTTCAAGTATATAGAACACAGGTTTTATTGTCGTTTCTTGTTTTCCTTTTGTCTGTTCTCTTCCGGGGTTGCCACAGCGAATTGTATGCCTCCATCTATCCCTGTCCTCTGCATCCTCTTTTGTCACGTCAGTTTACTTTTTCTTTGCATCCCTAAATATCCTCTTTGGACTTTCTCCAAGCCTCCTGCTGAACAGTTCCAACATCAGCATCCTTCTACCCATGTATTCACTATAATTATAGTATATCTTGATGGTTGCTTTGACCTTTCTGCATAAGAGAACCATTTTGACCAGGACTTTGAAAATATATCCAATGGTGGTTTTCTTGCCAGCTTATATCAGTACCCCGAATAGGTATTTATTGAAATGTCCAGTGAGAAACTTGGTTTCTCTCAGAGTATAAGTTTTGACCACATCTTTGACCAGAGATTCATGATAACTCAACAGTTCCGGAATATGCCTGTGGCTAGCGTCCTGGTTCCCACATATTCTCCAGCACTTTACGCTTTCTATTAACTGAGCTCTGTGTTTAGGGTTCACAAAGAACCTTAGACACTTCCTTGCAAACTCTGTCCATATAAAGCGAGTTGGTGCAATTCCACTGAAAGTCACAATAAATGTGCAATTCTTCCTGTGAGATTTCAAAACGAACTTCATTCTTCCAGTTGTGTTGAATTAAGTCTTTGGAATGTGTTTTTTTATTCATCATGAAGCTCTTGTCAAAAAGAATAGAGTATTCCTTTAATCATCCCACAGTGGGGAAATTTCAACCACTCACAGCAGAAAGTGGACAGTCTAGATATTATACCTCTGTTTTTTTCTGACGAGTAAGCATGTAAGATCTCTTTTAATTCTGAATCATTCTGATCCACTATGAGTTTCAGTCACTTGATCAATATCGTGATGCATTTGCAAGTACCTGAAAAAAATCTTGCTTTTCTCGAGAGTGTTCTCTTTGAAAACTTTTTACCTGTCCCTTGTCCATTATTGAATCAAATGTTGTTATTCCTTCGGCTATCCAACTTTTAAATCTAAGGTCCAGTTGATTAGTTTTGAAGTCAGGATCATAAGTGCACCATCTAATTGTTCCTAATTTATCATGTAATTTATATGTATCTTTGATTGTGTTCCAGATTTTAATTTGGAATTTTGGCTATGGGTTTAGAATTTTGTTCGGGAATTCTCCCAGATCCCTATTATCCTGTACTGCAAAAATTGGAGGGTTCTTGATGAGTGACCTTTCCATATCTTTTCACCTTGCATGGTAGTCTTGGTTACACAAACTTTCTCAGTGGTCTAATCTGGCCTAAGAAAAAAAAACATCTTTCAAATTTGATAGAGCCATACCTCTTCTCTCTTTCAGGAGTTGTATTGTGTTATACCTTACTCTGGGTTTTCCCCCTTGCCATATGAACCTATAGATATTGTTATCCCATTCAGAGAATTGCTTTATATTTGTACTGGAAGAGCTTGGAACAGGAAAAAAAGAGTCTTGGGAGAATGTTAATTTCTACAGTCTCCACCTTTGAGATAAGTTCATAAGAGTCAATCTGGAGGTCAATCTCTGTATTTTGTTTTATTTTGGTAAGAAGGGGCCATAGTTTGTCTTTGATATTGTAGAGATGTCTTTAGGTAGTTTCCCAGTTTGTTTAGATATATTAAAACGTCATCCGCGCACACTGCAATTTCTTTGTTGTTCGCCATTTATATTGATACCTTTTAATGTTGCCAGATTGCCTGATCCATTGAGATAGTTGAGATAGTTAGTTTAATTTAATTGTGTCTGATAAATATCTGTTTATTTTTACACGTGCCGTTGGATTATTATATAAGGTACTAAATTCCTTTAATAAATTCTTTGCAAAAAATGAATCTCTCAAGAGTCTTAAATAAGAACCTTAAAGTGGGTAGACTAAAGGGTGCTATTAATTGTTCAATCTGTTGGTCATCTTCTAATGGTGGCTGAGTACATAGTTTATTGTAATTCTGAAAAGCCAATTGTATTTCATGTTGCTTATATAAGAGGGTTGTAAATAGTGGATTGTACTGTCTGCTTGTTGTTTTTGGTCCCTTTTTGTCTTTTGTCTCAAGTTCCTTCAGTCTTTCGTTCAATTTTAATAGTTATAATTCTCTGTTTGTTTTGATATGCACTAAAACATATGATTTTTTTCCCCCAGACAAAAGCTTTCATTTCGTCCAAAACAATTTCTGTCCCAACCTCTCCATTATTATTCCTTTTTGTAAAGTGTTTAATTTCTTCTTTGATTTTAGTTATGAATTGTTCATTGTTAAGAACACTTCAGTTTAATCTCCATGGTGCACTTCCATGGTTATTTTTTTTTTTGCAGTGATAGTGAAAGGTTGCATGATCAGATTAGGCAATATGGGAAATCCAGCTTTCTTTGTATTCCATTTCTCATAGCGTGGCTCACTAAAAAGATTCAGCTCCACAGTGGCCCCTCATATTTTTTGTTTCTTAAATTAAAACACCACAGAGAAATATGTAAATATCTGTTAAAATGAATAACCTCTATACATATCATACCCTGCACTATATAAGTATCGATATGGCTTATTATACACAACATAGAACAGAGTGCTACAAAACATACATTTTAAAGTACAAAAACAAATACCCATTTCAATTTGCCAAAAAGATCAGTTCCCCAATTGTATGTCTATTTATAAACTCTGCTCTCTATTTATAAACATTTTCAGTGAAACAACAGCAACATGAAATTTCTCAAAAAAAAAATACCATCGCCCTCTCTCTCCCTCTCCCTGTCTCTCTCGACATATTTTGCACCAATTCAAAGATCAGAATGTTTGATATTAAGAAGAGCAATGAAATAATTAGTTTGGTCTTTCTTTAATAATCGCCCCTTATTGACATGCATATTCTCTGTTTGTCATTGAATCTAATATCAGTTTTAATTATCTATGCCACAGGATGGAGATATTGAGGGCCACTCAGTGTGGGCTGTGATTTACTACTGTATGCGCTGTGGAGACCTAAATGAAGCTATGCATGTAGTGAACAAAGTGCAACATCAGCTTGGAGACTTCAAAAGCTGGTTTCAGGAGTATGCAAACAGCCCTGACAGACGGTGAGAACCACTGAGATTACAGGCCCTAGTTCACAGATCTACAAAGTCAAAATACGTGGCCTATATGTGTAAATATGTGTAAAATAAATATGTGTTTTCCAGCCTTTCCCCATCATCAGAGAACAAGCTTCGTCTTCACTACCGTCGTGTGTTAAGGAATTGTGCGGACCCCTATAAGAGAGCTGTGTACTGCTTGATCGGGAAATGTGACATTAGTGACAATCACGGAGAAGTGGCTGACAAGACTGAAGACTATCTTTGGCTTAAGGTATTGTGCGCTTCTTTTCCCTCTTTCTTTTTGCTGCTAGTAATCCATGAAAACTTAATCTGATCTCTTATGTTGAATTTTAACTTTGCAGCTTTCTCCCTATCAGCAATTTTGTTTTGTTGATTTTTTTTTTTTTTTTTAATCTGCTCCATGTGTTTTTAACCCTGCAGTTAAACCAGCTTTGCTTCGATGATGATGGCAGTAACTCTCCTCAAGACAGACTGACTTTGCCACAGCTGCAGAAACAACTGCTAGAAGACTATGGTATAGAGCTCAACTGTCCATCTACCCCTGAGCCTTGCCCTATTTCTCTTGCACATAGCCATAATTTAAAAATCCTTTCCTTTGTTAGTCAAATTACTATTTGCATATTGAGTGGAAGTTGGATAAAAAGTGCCCCCAAACTTTAAAAGCTGTCGAGTTCCACTACAAAACAAAGCCACAATCAAGTCACAATTTGCATCTGATAACTTGAGCTGTTGCACGGACTATACTGTAGAGTACTGTATAAAACAAGTAAATTATTGGAAGATCATTATTGGCCAACAAGTTCCCAAAAAAATTTCAAGATGTGCTGTTATTGAATAAAATGAATGCTATCAGTGATTAATCAAATGTAATTATTTGAAATGGAACAACATCTGTGCATCTGTATATATATTTTTTTTTTGGGTGTCTCCCTTCGGGGGTCGCCATAGTGAATCATCTGCCTCCATCCAACCCTATCCTATCTGTACTCGTACCCCACCTAACTTCATGTCTTCTTTCAGTACATCCATTAATCTCTTCTTTGGTCCTCCAGCCTCAGCATCCTTCGACCACAATACTCACTCCCTTCTCTGTTGATGTCCAAATCATCTTAGTTTGGCCTCACCGACTTTATCTTTCAAACATCTAAATTGCTGTCCATCGGATGTTCCTGATTCTGTGCAGCCTTGTCACTCCCAAAGAGAACCTCAACATTTTGTGCGTGTGTGTGTGTACTTTATGTACAGTATACTAATGTATCTTGGTACTTTGTCAGATATCCACATGATGAACAGAGTGAGATTCTCAAAATCTGCATATCAAATAACCTTCACTTAAATACTTCTTTTGAATTTGTGACCGTTGTGACGGTATACTCACAACAGCAAATGATATGTCTTTTTCTGACATCATAGGAAAAACTCGGCATCCATTTATGAATGTGTAAATGAGATTCTAGTTACCAGCTACAATATTTTTATTTCCTGCAACTCATCCTTTCTTTCTTCCTTTTTCCCCAACAGGGGAGTCCCACTTCTCCGCAAGTCAGCAGCCCTTCTTGTACTTCCAGGTTTTATTCCTGACAGCTCAGTTTGAGGCTGCTGTGGCTTTCTTGTTTCGTGTTGAGAGACTTAGGAGTCATGCTGTCCACATTGCTTTGGTCCTGTATGAACTGCGGCTTCTGCTAAAGTCTTCTGGGCAAAGTGCTCAGCTTTGTAAGTACATTTTCCAGGAGGGAATAATTTGAGAAACAAGATTTTTTTTTTAAATTGCCTCTGTTATTCTATGTGAAGTGAGTCAGGAGCCCGGTGATCTTCCCATGATACGTCGTCTCAATATAATTCGTCTTCTTATGCTGTACACTCGCAAATTCGAGTCCACTGATCCACGGGAAGCTCTGCAGTACTTCTATTTTTTACGGTAAACAAATTAACATCATTTTCTCGAATGGTTTGTGAGTAATGTGGAATTTAGTAATTCATGAAGTATTTGTTTTTTGCAGCAATGAGAAGGACACCCAAGGAGAAAATATGTTCATGCGTTGTGTCAGTGAACTTGTCATTGAGAGTCGAGAGGTGAGTAATTTTTATAGTCAAAGCCTCAGTGAATTAAGCAATAGTATGGCCATTAATATATTCCCATTTCTAAGAAAACTGCATCTAATAGAATTCTCCAGTCCAGTGTTTTTCAAAATACAGAACATGCCATTTTTAGGTTAATCCATAAAACTTGAGGGGAGTGTGGAAAAAAAGGGTGAAATATAATTTTGTATTTGAAAGCGATGGATTTTTTTTAATGTTGATTAATGTGAGAGAGATGAAAAATTATTTGTGAAACAAAATGGAGGAGGTATGACCATAATTCAAAGTATCATCTCAAATCGTGTGCACAAAAATATAGATTTGTTGACAATAAAGTGAGGTTAAGCAGACTGAGGAGACAAAATCTTTCATTTTAGGAAAGGCACTTCTATGTTGCTGAGTCTGTTTTATGGAAGGAAGTTTTGTCTTCAACTATGAGACTTGAATAAAATTAACATATAGGTCTAGAAAAATTTGTCTTTAATTTAGTACATGGACTGTTAGGACTGTAAAACAATGTTAAAAAGTAGCCAACAGTTTGAGCACAAATGTAACGGAACATTAGCCTTTGTGTATAAAAAGTGAGTTTAACAATTTTTAAAGAATAAATACAGAAAATTTGGTCCTAAAACTTTTTTGTAATTCTGGTTGAACATAAAGTATTTCAACCACAATTGCAATTGGTCATTGATAATTAAATCAATAATAAATCAATATGAATGATTTCCCACAGCATCTAAAATACGTGCTCCAGCGTTTTTGATTCGGAATGCATCGTAATTGCTTACCTCATTGTTTATTTTGGGGTTTGGGATTTTATCTCTTACAGTTTGACATGCTGTTGGGGAGATTGGAGAAGGATGGCAGCAGGAAGGTAAGGGAGGTTTTCTCATCAGACTTTCCAATCATTCTTGTCCTCCAAAAGTAAGCAAAGATCTTCTCAAATTGAATGATGCCAAAATCTGTGCACATCTCCTGACCTATCTTGCGTTGCTACATCCACGCTTACTGTTGTGTAAGCATTTTTTTTTAGAGTTTTCCATAGTTTATTTAGTGCCACATTGTGTTAAATGTAGACTGGTGATACTGAGTCAGTAAAGAATACAAAAAAGTAAAAGCTCAAGTTCAAAAGTGACAAAGGTGGTAGCTACCAATGTTAATGCCTTGATGGCACCCCAAGTTAATTCTAGTTTTGGATTTGCATCAGTACACTTGAATAGGAACCTCAATGTTAGCTATAAAAGGAACTTGATTATAGGGTAAATTATTCTTGACAGGTACATCAGCAGTTACAGTGGTCTCTCGTTAATCACGGGAGTTACATTCTAAAAATAACCCGCAATACATGAAATCCGCGAAGTAGTCAGCTTTATTTTTTACAATGATTATAAATGTTTTAAGGTTGCGAAACCCCTCACTACACACTTAATACACTTTTCTTAGACAGGCATTCACATTTTTCTCACATTTCTCTCTTGTTTAAACCATCTTTAAAGTTCAAACCTTCATAGAAAAATAAGTACAGTATTATGGAATGAAACCAAAGACCGAAATCTGTTTTCAGGCCCAAAGATTTGTTTGAGAAATAAAACTATAAACGTTTTCCTATATTAAAACCTTGTTCAGATTTATATCCCCCTTCCTCGATGATCACTTTGAATCTGTTGTTCACATATGCCACTGCTCCAGCGGTATGCGCAGACGCGTTCTCTCCGTGCAGAGAAAAACTTTTAAGTCCAAAGCGTTTTGGAAATTTCTCAAACCAACCCTTGCTGGCATTACATGGGCTTGGTTCTGCATGAAAAGCACTTGTCAATGGCCTGGGATCCATATCATCCTGCTCCTCACTGTCATGGACGTCATCGATGTCAGCAAAAGTTTCATAAGGCCTGTTAGCTTTTGTGCGGATGATGTTGGTATCCAGCGTAAATGTTCTATTAGAAAGTGATCCACAAAGCTAAAGCAGACTCCATCCTTACAATGGTCTTGTTGTGGACAGTTAAAACCCTTTTTGGATCCTTGCAAATGATCGAAGATATATGTAAATTTGGCAAGCTGAACGCATTCTGTACTGTACAAGAGACACGGTACGGATATTGATTAACAATGGTCTATAGTCCCTTAGCCAATCAGGACGCAGATAACAATGCGCTGTTAAAAAAAACAAAACCAAAAAACAAATCATGTAAAATTGCATTTAAAAAATCAGCGAAAAAACTGCGAGACCATGAAAGGTGAACCACGTTAAAGCGAGGGACAACTATATTGTTAATAGTTTATGAATCAAATTTTGCACTGAAATGAATATATTTCAGGCTGTGTAATTTGATGTACAAATAGTGTCAATATCCAAACTTTCTATACACTCTTCAAACTTTCCTTTTAATAGGCACTTTCGCACCGTAGGAACCTTTTGCAGTTCCCGATACATTTTCAGGAACTTGGCCTTTTTTTGTGTATTCTGAAACTACATGAACTAAGGACCATAGACCTCAGTTCCTAGAACCATTTTATGCTAATCTCCTAATCCGAGGCAGGGTCTTTTTATGGTTCCATAGGAACTCATTTAATGTAGGTGCTTGGTGATTGAACTCATAATTATATTTACAGCTGCAAAACTTTTTTGTGGTCACTGGTCAGCTGTTTTCTTGCAACAATGGGTATTAGCAAAAAATTGACAAATGGAGAGGTTCAAGCTCTTCTAGCCTGCAAGGCTTCAGAGGGATTTTAACGTCCCCGCTGAGCAACATAAACATTTTTCCCCCCCAAAAAGTATGGAGTCAGCCAACAATGGGGGGTTTCACTGCATAGAGGAAAAAAAGGAGGAGTTGCCTGCTGATTTGAAGGACCCTATTGTTGTCACCATCCGCAAGAAAAGCCCTTGAGGGATATGTGCAACTACTGTTGGATCTCCCACCTTTCCATCACATTGAAGATAACAGCCCAGATCCTCCTCTCAACCACCTCACAAACCTGGCTGCAGATAAAGTTTCTGTTAGGCCAGTTAGGCTTCCGATCCAACAGAGGGAGCATCAATATGATCTACTGAGTAGATCATATTGATGAACAGCAGATTTTACTGTGCCAAATTCAAGAACAATGTCAGAACCAACGGAAACTCCTTTGAATGATCCTTCATGATCCAGAAAAGGCCTTCAACAGCATGCCCAGATCTGCAATGTGGGAGGCAATTAAATGATTCAGATACCGAGTTCACAGTTTATCCACGGACGACATGATGGTATGATAGGTCATATCTAACAACAAGCTGGCCTTTCAAGCCCCTTTCCAATTACTAAAATCCTGAAACAGGGATGCGTACTCACGCTTGCCATGTATCTGGCTGTGAGGGTGCGCGACATAACCAGGGACAGTCCAAGAAATGATGAAGCACTTTTGAATCTCTTGGCTCTGCACAATGTCATGGACTTCCACCACCAAAGTCACCCCTTCCCACAAACCAGATGACCTTCAAACCCCTGTGCAGTACTTCTCAAGACCATATTACGGTTTGGTTTGACCATCAATGTCTTCAAAACCAAAGAAATGGACCAGCCAATCTCAGGACAACAGGATCAAGCGGAAAAATTCCCCTATCTCAGTAATGTTCTGACATCTGCTGAGGGTGTAGAGCCCCTTTTAAAGAGGGGATCACAACCCTGGTTCGCCAATACAGAGGCGCTGCCACTGATTTCCACGCAATGTTGCAGAGGCATGTCAGCCAGGACAGCCCCACAACATCCAGATCCTTGAGGAACTCAGGGTGGATCTCATCCCCTCCAGGGCCCATATTACAGAGGGGCTTTTAATCACCTTGGCAATATCAGCCCCAAAAAAAGGGGAGCCCACCTCCAAGATCCCAGCCTCTGCTTCCTCATTGAAAGGCGTGTCTGTGGGACTGAGGAGGTCTTTGAAGTTTTCCTTCCGCCAAACCACACAATTTTTAAGATGAGGTCAGAAGCACACCACCATCACTGGACGTACTGTTGACAGTGTACTGCTTACCCCTCCTGAACCACCAGACGTTGGACCAGAATCTCCAGAACATGCGGCTGCAAGTCCAATGACCAAACCACAGTCAATCATCACACTGCGGCCTCAGGTGTGTTGATGCCAAGTGCACATATAAACACCCTTATGCCTGAACATGGTGTTGGACAGGAGTCCAGAACAAAACACAACTAAGATTTTGGGGCTATTCCTTCTAATCACGCTGTTATAGGTCTCACACTCATTATCTACGTGAGTGTTGAAGTCTGCCAGTTGAACGAAGTCCCCGGCAGGAGTGCTCTCTAGTAGTCCTGCCAGGGACTCGAAGAAGGGTGGGTAGGCTGAACTGCTTTTCAGTACATAGGCACAAACAAAAGTCAGAACCCGTCCCCCCACCCCATTGCAGAGGGAGGTTACCTTCTCATCCACTAAGTTAAATTCCCAGTGGTGCCAAGTTGGGGTGCAATAAATATGCCCAAAACTGTGCTGTGCCTCTTACTGGGTGCAACTCCAGAGTGGAAAAGAGTCCAACCCCTCTCGAGGAGACTGGTTTCTGAGCCCAAGTTTTGAGTCCAGTCAAGTCCCACTATATCTAGCCGGAACCTTTCACCCTCGCACACAAGCTCAGGTTTCATTCCCACCAGAGAGGTGACATTCCAAGACCTTAGAGGCCCTTCTGCAACATGGGATCGGACCACCAAGGTTCTGTACTTCGGCCTCCGACCACCTAAAAACTGCACTCAACCCGCTTGACCCCTCCTATGGATGGTGAGCCCAGGGGAAGCAGCAATGTTCCTGTGTTGGAAAACTTGAGGATCTAGTGACAGGTGTTGAACAATTGCCTGGTGTATATTCAGATTCTTACCATCCGATCTTCCATCCTCCTCTCTCTAGCCTGGAGTTATTGATAAGTTTGCTGGGGACACCAGAGCTATCATCAATAAAGTAGCTGTAGAGGCTGAGAACAAGGGTTTGTTTGAAGAGGCAGTAAGACTCTATGAGCTAGCCAAGGTCAGTAAATTACCATACACATCCAGACCTACTGTCAGATGTAGCTGTAAGATTGAAATAATTTACTGTTCTGTCATTTGGCTTTGTGTAGAACCCAGACAAGGTGTTGGAGCTGATGAACAGGTTGTTGAGTCCTGCCATTACACAGATTGGAGCTCCACAGTCAAACAAAGAGAGGCTTAAAAATACAGCATTAGCCATAGCTGAGAGGTGAGTGATGATCGAAGAGAGTTGAAATCCAGTCAAGATTATACATACCAAAAACTAATTTTGCTATACAGGTATCGTTCTCAGGGTGTAACAGGAGACAAGACAGTTGACAGCACTTTCTACCTGCTCCTAGACCTAATGACTTTCTTTGATGAGTACCACGCAGGTCATATTGACAGAGCCTATGATGTGAGTGCATATACCTTGTATGTAATATGAAGGCACAATAGGACATATAAATGAGTCATTTATAGAAACTGATAGTATTATAAATATGATCGGAGTAATGTTAAAAATATGTTGAAACTTTACTTAAGTGTCTGTTTTTCCTTGTCAGGTGATGGAGCGTTTGAAACTTCTTCCTCTCAGTCAGGACAGCGTGGAGGAGCGAGTGGCAGCCTTCAGGAACTTCAGTGATGAGGTTAGGCCAAATTTTTAACACTTATTCAGATCATCATATTCGGGGGGCAGCATTGTTCATTCATCCATCCATCCGTCCATCCATCTTCGGGTCGCAGGAGCAGCAGCTGGAGAGGGGGGGCCAAGACCTCCCTCTCCCCGGCCACATGGTCCAGCTCTTCTGGGGGACCCCAAGGCACTCCTTGGCTAGCCTGGAGACATAGTCTCTCCAGCATGTCCTGGGTCTTCCCTGTGGCCTCCTCCTAGATGGACATGCCCGGAATACCTCCCTCAGGAGGCGTCCAAGAGGCATCCTTACCAGATGCCCGAGCAACCTCATCTGACTCAACTCTATGCGGAGGAGCAGCAACTTTACTCCGTTCCTCCCAGATGGCCGAACTTATCACCTTATCATTAAGGGAGAGTTCGGCCACCCTGCGGAGAAAACAAATTTCAGACACTTGTATCCGCAATCTCGTTCTTTCGGTCACTACCCACAGCTTGTGACCATAGGTGATGGTCGGAACGGAGATCGACTGGTAAGTTGAGAGCTTCGCCTTCTGGCTCAGCTCCCTCTTTACCACGACAGACCGGTACAGAGTCCGCATCACTGCAGATGCTGCACCGATCCGCGTGTCAATCTCCCGCTCCATCCTTCCCTCACTCGTGAACAAGACCCCGAGGTACTTAAACTCCTCCACTTGAGGCAGGACCTCTTCCCTAACCTGGAGTTGGCATTCCACCCATTTCCTGTCAAGCACCGCGGTCTTGGATTTCGAGATGCTGATCCTCATCCCGGTTGCTTCACACTCGGCGGTGAATGGCACCAGCGAGAGCTGGAGATCATGGCCTGACAAAGCCAACAGGACCACATCATCTACAAAAAGCAGAGACTTGATCCTGTGGCCACCAAACCAGATCCCCTCAATGACCTGGCCGCACCTAGAAATTCTGTCCATAAAAGTTATGAACAGAATCGGTGATAAAGGGCAGCCCTGGCGGAGTCCAACCCTCACCGGAAACAGATCCGACTTATGATCGGCAATGCGGACCAAGCTTCGACTCCGGGCGTACAGGGACCGAACAGCCCATATAACGCGGGTCGATAACCTATATTCCTGGAGTCCCCCCCCCCACAGGACTGCCCGCGGGACATGGTTGAATGCCTTCACCAAATCCACAAAACACATGTAGATTGGTTAGGCAAACTCCCATGCCCACTCGAGAACCCTGCTGAGGGTATAGAGAAAACCACACTGCTCCTGAATCCGAAGTTCCAACAACCCGGCAGACCATCCTCTCAGCACTGCTGAATATACTTTTAAGTAGACATGAGCATTGTTCATGTTTGCACAAAATGTTGAAAAATATAGTATCCCCTGTGTTTACAGGTGCGTCACAATCTGTCAGAAATTCTTTTGGCTACTATGAACATCCTGTTCACCCAGTACAAGCGTCTTAAGGGGGTGCCACCCAGCACATCAGCACGACAACCGAGGTCACTGGATGACAGAGACACGGTGAGGAGAGTAATTCCTTTGTAAAAGGGCAAAAAATATAAGAAGTCAGTTGTATGACTGCAGACTAGGTAAACTTGTGAATTAGCATTTTTAGAATAGATGCAAAAAGTGCAGACATTTTTTTTTTTTTTTTTTTGCTTCCCGAAGAACAAGTGAGTGGGATCCTACATTTCTGAGGAATTTCAATATTATTTGGCATTTGTATCGCCTTCATCAAAACTACATAAACAAAGGTGAACATAGGTTAATATATTTAGCAACTATTTTAATTGCCTTCAGATATATTAAAAATAGTTATGTGATTAAAAAATACACATTTTACATTTTTCTACATAAAATACACTTTCAGTAGATAGGTCTTTGAGCAACTCTTCCTAACAGCAGAAATGATGCAAAAGCTTAAAAATAACTGAACAACTAACAGTTAATATGGTAATAACTTGAATCTTAAATAAACATATTAAAAACCCTAACTGTTTAAAAAAAATCAACTAAAGATAAATATATGTTCATAAACCAAACCATACGGCTTCAGAGTTTAGAAAACTATATCACTTTCCTAATCTTCTCTTTAGATTCTTTTATTTAAAATCGTAGAGTTCGACCTTACAAAGCAGAATTTCAAAGTGGATGTTACCACATCCATTGATCATTTTTTTAGGTCTTTTCATTTGAGTCTGATTTACTAATCTATAGACACTGGCTTCTTATGCTCATTTTTGGCATATTATGATGGACAAAATATTTTTTCTGACACTTAATCCCTCAATTTGGTGTCCAACAGCAACTGCGCAGCCAGGCCAGAGCCCTGATTACCTTCGCCGGTATGATTCCCTACAACATGGCTGGAGATACAAACGCAAGACTGGTGCAGATGGAATTGTTAATGAACTGAGTTTTCAACTTTTACATAAACACAGCCAAAAGACCTATACTAAAATGGTGACTCTTGTTTGCTATTTTCTTGTGCAGGCAAATATATTCATTAGTGTACAATGAGATGCATTTTTTAATCATTTGAGCCTTTCATCTATTCTTTTTATGTCGTTCTCTTTCCCAATTTCATGTTTCATATTTGTATTACCAGTGATTCAGAATAAAATATTATCATTCAATTGTGATATTTTCCTTTCTTGTAACTAATGTTATCACTTTGGTCTAAATACATTGATTTTGTTATTTTATTTTAAATGTTGCATGTGAAAATAACCTAAAACTGCAGTAGATGATACAGCTGACAGTATGAAATTAGTTGTCCTTTTACACAATTGCTGAATTCTCCTTTCTAAGGCAATAATTAGAGTCTTTGTAGGTCTTAGCACACTCATGACAAAGAGCATTATAAAAAAATACATCATGTTGTATTTCATCTGTTGTTATGGGTAATTTGTAGAGGGCAGTAATCTGAAATCGTTGGTTTAGGGCGAAATACATGGGTGAATATTTCAAGGATTTGAAACAAACTTGATTTATGACTCCAAGACAAACACAAAACTATGCTCACAATTATATATAATTTACAGTAGATTCTAGCATTACAGGTAGGTGGTTAACCTGTTGCAGTCCACATCATTTTCTATTGTTTTTAATTGTCTAATCTGTCATGGACAGCGGTAGATAGTTGACTTATACTTAACTTCAGGGCTGGACTTTACTTCAGGCCCTACAGAGACACTGCAGAGTGCGGTAAAGCAGGGAGGGAATGTTTGAAATAGTTTAGGATTAACAGACCTTTTAAGTGAAACAATGGTTTGTGTAAAAAGGATTGATACATATATTTTAAGTTTCCCTCTGAGGATTTGTTCATCTTGATAAGTTAATAATTCACAGATGATGGTGTGGTTATTGTCACATGGGAAGGAAGGTGAGTGGAAAATTCTTACATTTTTATCCAGCATTATTTCAAAGTTGTGATTATTCTCAACTATTGACCTTAAAAAAAATGATCATCTGGTGTTTCGTCAATTTCATGTGACATACATTTACCCTAATATTTAGTATCTATAAAATTAATCCTTACCATTTTCAAACAAGATTTTTTTCAAAATACAGTGCAATGAGAATAATTTAAATGTATGCAAATTTAACGTTCATCCCATCATCCCACACACGCTGGTGCAGAAACTTCACACTCCACGCACTCAGACTAAAATCTTCCCTCTGCAATTGCATGCTGGACTTCCTGCGAGTTGTTTGTATCCGCAACACCTCCTTTGTATCCCATCACCCTCAGCACCGGCTCTAAGGGCTGTGTGCAGAGCCCCAACCTGTTCACCCTGCTGACTTAAGACCTTGAGGCGGTATATAGTGAAGTTTTTGGACAATAGCAATGGTAGGATGCATAACCACCAATGATGAGCCTGAATACAGAAAGGAGGTAGAACACTTGGAGCGCCAATCAAGCGAAAACAACCTCTGCATCAATGTGAAGAAAACAAAGTTGGTTGTGGACTTGAGAAAGTGTAGACATCACCACCCTCTCCTGAACATCAGAGGAACAGCTATGAAAGTGGTCTGCAGGTACCTGGATTTCCACCTCAGAGAGGACCTCACCTGGAGCAACAACTCGTCCCCCTTAGTCAGGAAGGCTCAGCAGCACCTCTACTTCCTCACAAGACTGAGAAGTGTTGGACTTGGTGGCTCAGTCCTATCCTATAGTTATGTGGTATAGTATCGTCTGTTTCTGCATCACTGTGTTTCTGCTCTGTTAGAGAGGAAGATTTACCACCACAGACACTACCACATCTTCATCAACAAATGCCTATTGTCCCTCCTCCTTCAGGGAGAAGGCTGCAAGCCAACCAGGACAGGACCACCAGACTGAAGAACAGCCTCTACCCCCCAACACCAAGCTTTCTCTTTTATTTTGCTGCGTGGTTTACTTTGGATGTACATTGTGCCTTATCATGCTTATTTTTGTAGATTTTGTATTTGTATTATTCATGTTCTTATTTTCATCTTGCTTTTGCTGCTAATGGCTGTCAACCGGGCCTCTAGAAACTAATTTTGTTCCACTCTCATTCAAGTGGAATGAAAATAAAACTCAAATAGAAATAGATAGAAATAGAAATATTTGAAATATATTGAAATATATAATATTTCCAATATTTTGAAGTGTAGTTCCTGTGGATTCACTAATTGAACCAGTCATTCTGGGTAAGAAAATAGAATGGCTAGCAAATCTTGAAAATAACTGACTGTTTAGAAATCCTTTTAACTCATTCTGAGTTGTTTCTGAGCTGACCGTGCTGTTTTAGTCCATGCTGGACGGAACCTGGGCCGGGCATCACTCTCGCCTCCTCAAGGCTCTTGCCTGCTCGACTCCCCCTCCCCACGGAGAGCTTGGTTGTCTCTTCCGCGCACAGCCTTCGAAGCGTGTACCGCACGTATCACGTCTTGGGAGATGGGAGTGGGAGAGTTAGCAGTTGTGTTTCGTGTTATTTTGTTCAATATTAACTCTACAAAAAAGCTCGGAAAATAAATTACTTGTCGCTCAGCTGGGCGTGAGAGCGCATAAGCGCCTACTTCCGAAACAAAGCGGGTAGTTATGGTGCGTTTCATTTAATGTACTGGGACGGTCACAACAGGTCCACAGACCAGCAAAGACACACCGCGTGCGGGGACGAGACGAATTCAAAATTACACCAACGAAATTCCACACGTTCTTGAGATTCTTGAAACAGTTTACCATATTGCCAGGCCTCTTAAAGTCTTGCTTGTCCAACAGGCAGCCCACAGTAAATATTGAAATGTTTCTATTGAGTTTTGACTTTTCTAGGGTAGAGAGGGAGATGAAGGTTTTATTAATTGCACCAGCAAGGATTTCAAACTACTTTTGCCCCCGACCACCACCATCTTATGCTGTTTGGCTGCACACTCACGACCACTAACTTTGCAGTCACTGATCTCTTTTGGACTACATTGTCTATACCAGATGTATATCTGTGTGCTGTTATACCCACTCTCATAAGTTATCCCACATTCCTGCCTTTTTTGGAAGAAAGTATTCACTACAGCCATTTCCATCATTTTTGGGAAGTCTATCGCCACTGTCACCACTGTTAACCCTTATGAAAGTCATATTCTGTTTGATTTTCATATCTTATTTTGGCATAAGTTTTACACCAGGCTCGGTATCATCTCAAGAAGACACTGGCTAGTGCCCCGCTGAGGCTGAATTTACACATCAAGGTCATGTTAAAATACATTACGCAGATAATATTCAACATGGGTTTGGCTGCAAAATGATTTCATCTAAGAAATTAGGACAGTGAAAAGCGAGAGTGATGTCACAGTTCCTATCTAATAAGTTTTACATATGTGAATGTAGAAGAGGGCATATCCATCAGGGCTTTAGGCAGATGATTCTACGGCTGCTGAAACTGCAACTCAATTGATACAAAAAACAAACAAAATTAAACATGACAAAGGATATCAGGCATGTACTCACTTGATTTGGTTCAAGAGACAGTGTATTGAAATTGTAGTTGTAACCAGGCTTCCCAACTTTACAAGATCTAAAATAAAAATTGTTCTATATCAAATATTTCCAATACATTAATAATAGCTTTTGTTATCACATTAGGTTAACATAGCTGGGCTTATATATTGACTGTCTTTGGCATCATTCAGTATTATCACGATCCTGTCACTGCGAGGACACTTACTTTGTGGTTTGTGGGCGTAACTCAATCAATATCTTTTCCTATTTAGAATTTTTCTTGATTAATCAATTATTTCTTTCATTAGACTCAGAAATATTGGAAAAATAAATATTTACTTCCGTGTCATAAGATGACTTTAGAAAGGGGATTGTCTTTTTAATAACGTTATTTTATCTCTTAAAACATTATTGAATATCCTGAGTTGCAACTCTCAGGTATGTGTTTACATTATGCTTTTCACAATTCAAAATTTTCAGTTGACTTGTTATGAATCACTTAAAAATAGCGCTATTAACAATCAAAACTACAAATGGATACATTTGAGTCTAATTAGCTGAGGATAAACTTTCCACCTCCACAGAGCGCAGGTGAAACCAATCAGAAACCAGAAGGTGATGAGTACTGAAACAACAGCATAACAGGGGTTTGACTGCAAACCTTACAGCCAAATTATATTTGACAAAAAGAAAATAACAGCAATGAACTCAAACTGCTTGAAGGTGGGTGAAAAAGTTTGAAAGTTCTTGAATTTCCTATTCGTCAATAATAAGTATTACTGCCAAAGTGACAATAACCAGCCACACTGTTATTCCTCACTTCAGCTGAATGCGGTCCTCCTTTTCCTCTCCTTCCACCGCCTTGTTAAAGGTAATTAAGTGAAATTAACTTGTGTGAAACACAACATTAAAAAGCTAGCTTGCTAACATGACATTTGGTTATGTGTAGGAACTTGTAATGTGGAGTATTGCACTGACCCAACAAGATGCGTCCTGTCTAAGGACCTAAGGAACTGCAAATGCACCGCCGGATATTACAATGACCGCTGTGACAAAAGTAGGTCACTATATATTTTACTTTTTGTATGTCGTGTGTAGTGTCTCTTGATGTGTAATGAAGATTTTATCTTGACACCGTTTAAGAAAAACTAAATATACAAGTACTGCGAAGGTTAGATTATCCATTTAGTTTATTTGGCCTTTTGTCTATTTTAATGGCTCCAAATTTCTACGCCTTATTCACGAAGTTACGTCTGTTTACTGTTTTTTTTTTTTTTAATCCACTGAAATAATCTCGTCACTTGCGGTGAAAATCCAGATTTCGCTTTGGGCTCCCAATTCAGCGTGAAATCCATCGACAAAGCTACGAAATTCGATACGGGGAAACGCACGCCACGTCTCAAATGTTGTCCTAAATTGTTTGCGATTGTGTGGATATTTTGCAGACATTTTTCATTGTCTGTAAACACCGTCCACAGCAAACTACAGGCTAGATCCTCCTTGATAAGAAATGAATTCTGATCGGCTGTAGCTCTGAGAGGAATGCCATATTGATCTACTTAAAAAAATAACCGTAGTCTATGTTCATTGCTAAATTGTTTTCCCAACAATGCTGTCAGGCTGAAGTGTGCTTCAAAAAGACCAGCTCAAATTTTTAATAGTATGGAATAACAAACTTTGAGGAGGAAGAAGCAATGATGCATTCTTTCCAAGATGCCACAAATCTGTAGGATTGAAGCGTTTTGTTTTGTTTTTCCAGAGGTGAAAGTGGGTGTCCGTTATTGCCAGCACACAATATTTTTGTGTTCGCCCAGCCTTTTCATCCTTATGCCTTCCTAAAAATACACGTCAAACTTTGGAAACGTTGTTCGATGAAGAATCAAAACGCATGCTCTGGTGAATATAAATTGAGTGGAACAGATTTTGTAGTGCCAAGTTAAAAAAAAAAAGTGTCTAGATCTGCATGCAGTTTTTGGCCTCTGCTCACAGCGTAAGCTCAATCATTCAGTGGTAGGTTCGTGAGTACTGCATAGTACCAACCCAATTTCACCTTCTTGAATGTTTTCAATCAATGCTACTTTTAAGCGAAGTGCTTTAATGGCAAGCAGGCCTTTTTTTGACCTTTGCTGTTTTACCATCAAGCATTGATTTAATCTTTTGGAAGAAGCACTTATGTTTCACATCAGTTTACCAGCACTTTGATCTAGCATTCATTAGTTTCCCCCCGCCTCCCCATAATTAGTAAATGTGTGTCAGCAGGTCCTGCATGAAATAAAGGCATACCATTGTCACACTTAGAATATATCAAGCTATCACAAGTGCTTAAAAAAAAAGACTTCTAATCGAATGATGCCAATTTTGCAGCAATTATCATCTCTACCAGATGATTCTAAAGTGCTGGAACCATCATAGCATATGCTCTAACCCTTTTTTCTCAATCTGGTCTTAATTTCACAGATGCCAACATCAAAGTCATATGCAGCAGTGACTATATCTCAGTCAGTGGGATGGAAGATTTCTTCCACTATTATAATGTGCCACTGGAGTCTTTGCACTTATCCAATACATCTTGTCATGCTCAGAGGGAGGTCATTAACAATGTATCATACTTTACATCCAAAATATCCAAAGATGATTATTTTACCTGTGGCGGCAACCCACTTGAGGTAGTTCACAGAGTGATGTTTTACTGCAATCGCCGAGCCAATCAAACATTGCAATAATAATTGCGGTCAATAACAATTTTCTCTTTTTCCCCCTTTTGTAGAAAAACTATACTCATATTTCCTATTCCCTGAGTTTGACAACAGATCCCAAGGTTCATGGAAACATAATCAGAGATCCAGTCATCAGGATTGACTACACTTGCGTCTACCCATACATCAGAAGGGTCAGTCTGCCTTTTCCAGTCATCCCATACTCCAGGTAAAGGAGCATTTGGTAGGCTTCCCTGAAACTTTCCTTCTGTTTTTACCTGTCACGGTCACCACATCCTATCATATAAAGGGGATTGTTTTATGTTGAATGCCAGTAACTGTCTTAACAAAATTCTTATCAAACTGGTGTTTTCTTTTTAATTGAAAAAAAATATGCTCAGGAAGCCAATCATTAATAACTTTATGGTGTGAATTGCACCTTAACTAAATATTTAAAGAATTCAGTCACTTGTCTTCAGAGCCATTTTCCTTCTTTGCCTTAATAGAAACTGCTGGTTTTCTTGTCAGGTGGATGAATTGTCACATCCTGTTACAGGTGGTTATACGTCAAGGTCTTTATGTGGTTGTAGGACCCTTGTCAAGGAAGACCACAAGTTAAGTTTTGTTTAATTGTCTTAACCAAACAACCTTTTCCACTGTATTTTCTACCGACAGTGAGACCGTTATGCGTGTAGATGAACTAGAGGCTACCATTCAGATGCTGCTGTACACAGATCACACCTACACAAAAGCCTACAGCAGCGCACCCGTCATTAAACTCAGAGACAAGGTAGTGCAGCATCCACTTGCAAGCTCCTATGTAATTTTTGCTCATTAGTTTATTCTCTTTAGAAGTGTCTCAAATATTAAAAAAAAAAAATTGACAGGTGTACGTGGAAGTGACTGTGACGGAGCCGCCAGATTTCTTCCTGCTTCGACTTAATGAGTGCTGGGCCACACAGACTTCCCAGTCAAACACTTCAAATGGTTCTGTTCACAAATTGCTCCTTAATGGGTGAGAACTTTTTGTATTTGGATGGTTTAAGTGAACATAACTACTTTAAAAAATTATTTTCTTCTATTTATCCAGGTGTGAAAATGACCACACCGTCTCTTTCCATAATTTGAGTGAGGGGCAATCCTTCTATAATGGTCAAAGCTCCACCATACACTACAGCTTTGACATGTTTCGCTTCACAGCAGAACCTCTTGAATTGTATCTGCATTGCACTGTGCAGCTCTGTGCACCAGATGATCATTTGTCCTGCACACCGGTGAGCTGATCTTCTAAAATGCTTTGAAATTGGGCTCTAGATTTAGCTGATGATACTAATAGTGCCTTTGAAAAATCTACACTTGTGAAAATCAGCATTCATCATCAGTTTGAGCTAATGCATTGTACTGGATGTTTCATTGACTGTCAGTGCTTACCTCAATCTATAAGAACTGTTCTGTTCATAGAACTGTAAGTCTCTTAGTAAGAGAGAAGCAGTGAGGGCAGACCCAGTCCAGGGCCTTCTGTCATATGGACCAATCAAAATTGAATTGACTGACGGGCAAATCAATCAATCCAGTGAGTTCTGATAACCTTATTCCTTACTATTTGATATATAATTGCATCTACTTTTTTATAGTAATGTTTCCTGAGTGTTTACATATCTAATGTTTCAGGCATACTGACAACTGTGGTGCTACCTGTAGCAGGTGTCTGGGCTTTGGGCTTCTTCCTTATTATCCTCATTACTGTGGTCAAGGCTGACAGCAGGAGGCTCACACAAACCGAATAGCACTGGAACACTGATTTTGTTTCAATAAAATGCTTTTACTCATACATTATTACTACCAACATAAGTAGTGCTTTAAAAGAGTCAAACTGGACAGTTGTCTCGAAAGCGCAGATTGAAAAATTATCACTGTAATGCATAATTCTAATCTATAATTTTAGATGAAACTATACATTATATTCCTTAGCTGCATTTGTCAACTGCCAATCGGTGATTACTGTAGATGGAGTGGGGGCTGGAAAATTTTTCACAAGACATTTGGAACAAAGTACATCTGTTTGACTTGTTTTATGTGAGCAAGTTGGAATTGACTGTTTTCACATCTTGTCACTTCTGTTTTGAGGGATGCACTACAAAACAAACCTGGCAATCAAATGTAGGCTTCATGTTACGTGACTTAAATTCTGAAACATGGCAGCATCTTTTATACTTTTGTGTGTTAACAAAAACAGCTGTGCTGTTTTTGCCTTAGTGTGATTCAGAATCTGCAAAATGGTCAGAATCCAAATACATTTTTGACAGTGAATAAGGTTGTGAGTAACTTTGTATACACAAACAAATGGAGAGCGTCAGTACTATCAATAAAGCTCAACGACGCGTGTTTGCGCATGCGCGCGCATGTGTGAGATGGGCTTACCCACCACCTTTAAAAACAATTTAATTCCTGCTGGCACTACAATTAAATGGTTTTTACTACTCACATTTTTTGTTTGAATTTAAATGTGTGAAAATGCTCTGAATTGTTCTGCCTTTTTGCATGCTAAAACATTGGGCTTGGTCCTAGTCTATTCAGAAATTGATTTAGATCTACGTTCAATTCTGTACTTTTAGCCAATTTCTAATTCTTACACATGTAGATCCTAAGCAAATGAGACCAGACACAACTTGAACCATCCAGTTATTACAATATGTAAATGTTCAAATACTTTAGTCTCGGGCTTCCTTTTGGGGGGGGTGTACTGTTGCCAAAAAAAAGTTAATGGGGGTCTGCACTCCAAATGTTTTCTTAATAGTATGGCCTGTTTCCCTTCTGATGTGTGCTTGACAAGCTGGAGATGGAGTGTCTGGTCAAAATTCCTTACGCTGCCCCAACCTTGGTACTGCCTGCAGGGGAATCCTGAACAAGTTATCTAGAGTTTTGTCTCAGTGTGATGGGACTCAGCTTCTTGTCGGTGTATGCCAGGGTCTTTCACCTGGCCAATTGGGCTTCTCTCAGACAGGGTTGGCTGTCGGACTTCCAAGAACACCAGCGCCAGCTGTTCACCTTCCACCAGAGTGCTCCTGACACGACAGCCCAGGGGTTCGTACAGACCCCAGTGGAAGTCGGTCATGCCGATTGTGAGACAACTTAGCGCTCAACTACCCACCACTGGCCAGAGTTCTCATGAACCAGCAGTATTCCTGTCCAGTATTCCTGTCACCAGAGTCCTGCCAGTCCACTTCTTAAATCTCTTTGCGCTGCTAATTTCTCGAAGTACTGCAATCGCACTTTTTCTCTCACTCCCAACTGCGTAGTTGGCGAAAACTTTAGCATGCCCTCCCTGGAAATGTCTTTCCAAATTACTCTTTTTGTTCGACAACTTCTCATTACAAATCAAACATGCAGGCAATCCTTCCGCATTGGCAATGAAAGCAAATTATTCGGTCCATTCTTCCTTGAATCCTCTTTTCTCATCAGCTATCTTTCTCTCTTTCCCTTTGGGATCCATGGCCCTTGACACACCTGTCGGTTTGTTTACAACAGCCACCTGCCTGGCACGGTGCCGGGCCGACACGTGTGTCGCAGGCTATGATGCAAATCTTCGTTGATCGAAATGTTGAAATTTAATATCATGCACATTTTTACAGGATTGGAAAACGTTGATTGTTTGTCGTCCTACAGAAACCATATTAAAACAAAATATATTCCCCTATCCATTTTCATACATTTTATAAAAGGCTCCAGGGAGTTGCTGGGGGGGGGGGGGTGCGCTAAAGAGCCGCATGCAGCCTCGAGAGTCGCAGGTCCCAGGCTGACCCCTTCAACCTCTTTGTCAGTCACTGTTCTTAGCAACTGGACTCATGGCAACCTTGCCTGCTTTAAATCGTGTTTCGGTGCGGAGTCTTGTGTCTGCGTATGGGTCCGACTGCGATCTGTAACAGTGATCATTATTTTAACAACCTTATTCCTTCTTTTAGTTCCAAGGGAGTTTTCTATTCCTTATGGGCACCAAGTTCTTGTTCCAACACAATGTTAAGCATACTTTTTCCCCTTCATATTGTGTCCTTAAAATTACTGACCTATCATGTAACTTATTAATAAAGCAATAATTATCTACAGGCTTGTTCAGGTCAATATAGTGCATATTATGGAATACATCACAATCAAAAAAAAAAAAATCTATGTAAAGGGGTTTTTCTTTCCTCATACGTCGCAGATTAGAAATACTCTAGATTCATCAAGCAAAGAAACCAAAGGCCTACACTAATTCTTTTTCCTCTTGGTTGCTCAAATCCAAGGGTCACAAATTTCAACACATCTGACAGATCTTGAAGTAAGGTGGTTCAAGCAGAGAATTGCTTAGAAGTGTAAGACGTGGAGTACACCAAGCGTTCAAAATTCTGAATCGATTGAGGAAATTGCTCTTCCACGCCATCTTTTCCTGTTATGGAAATTATGGATGGGTGACTTTTACAATGTATATTTTCTCAACATTCTTTACGGTGAGAAAGTTATTGCTAAGTGTGACAAAGGGTCAACCAGAATGGGTTAGGCAGTGTAAATGTAGAGTCAATAGTGCAAAACATGCAATACTTTTTCTCAATTGGTCCTTTAATTTTTGTCAGAATTTGCACTTTTGTCTGAAATTTTTATTAAGGGCTACATGCTAGCTTAAAAGCTCACGACTACCCAACCTCCTGCTAGCTAGTGTGCGGTCTCTGGAGAACAAACTGAACAATCTGAGAACAGGGATCACAACCCGAAAGCCCTGGCTGAATAGTCAGATATGCCACATGATGTGTGCCCCCTCTGCTCTGCAGAGTAAAGACTGAATAAAGCCATCAAAACAGATAAGAGGCAGAGAGTAACTGGACGGCTTTGACTCAATCATTGACCCTGAGGGAATGTGGCAATGCCTGCGGCGCATCACCGACTACAAGTCCCCCACCAGTATTTCCAGCTCAGAAGACAACCTGCCAGACAACATCAACACTAGAGATCTCTTCAAGCGCAACAACAGCACAGAGGTAAATCACACACATTAGGACTACTGCCCCCTCCTCTGATCCCTCCTCTCTTCCAACAATGTCATCACTCAGAAGTGTCACCCCTACAACAAGGCAGCAGAACCAGACAGCATCGCTGGGAGGACCCTCAAAGCATGTGCTGGCTGATGTTCTCACCTCCATCTTCAAACACTCCCTCAGCCAGAGTGTTAATCCCCCCTGCTTCAAGAGCACAGCACTCGTCCCCCTTGCCAAGAAGAGCCCGTCTACCTCCCTGAATGATTGCAGGCTGGTCGCATACCTTCCAAGCACAACACGAAGTGTTTTGAGTGAGTGGTGGTCTCCCACATTCAGAGCAACATCCAGGATGCCCTAGGCCCCCTGCAATTTGCATATGAGTCCATTTCAGATGCCATAGCCACCACCCACCATTACTCCCTCTTGCATCTAGAAAATAAAGACTCCTACATCAGGATACTCTTTGTGGACTACAGCACCACTTTCAACAGGGTCATCCCCCACAAACTGACCCACAAAATGTCCACCATGGGCCTGCAACCCACCCTGTGACTGGATCCTAGACTTCCTGACTGGCAGACTCTAGTCTGTCAGGATAGGTAATGGGACTTCAGCCAGGATCATCACACAGACGGGGACTGCTCAAGGATGTATCCTCAGCCATGACCTCTACACCCTGTTCACCCACGACTGTGTCACTTCCCACAAGGCAACATCATCCTGAAGTTTGCAGACGACTCAGCAGTGATAGGATGCATCACTGGAAGGAACAAAACAGCCAAAGAGATGGAGGTGGCCAGTCTGGTGTCATGGTGTGAGGACAACAACCTCACCCTCATTATGGACAAGACAAAAGAGATGTGGACATGGGGAAGGAGGGGAGGCCTCATCAGCCACTGTTCATCCAACTGTTGCCCAAGATCCTCGGCAACTTCTGCAACTGTATTGTTTAGACTATCTTAACCATACCTCACAGGGCAGCACTGGAGTCCCCCAAGGTACTGTCCTGTCACCATTCCTCTTTACCGCTGACCTCCAGCACACCTCCAGTTCCTGCCACATCCAGCAGTTCTTCGATGGAGAGGAAGAAGAGTACAGAGGTCTGATTGAGAGTTTTGTTGAATGGAGCAACCAGAACCACCTTGTAATCAACATCCCCCAGACGAAGGAGGTGGTAGTGGACTTTAGGAAGAATCTGAGGAGACCCATACCTATCACCATTCAGGGTGAGGAGTTGGAGATAGTGGACTCCTACAAGTATCTTGGGGTCCACATTAACAACAAACTGGACTGGTCATAGAACACAGATACCCTACACAGGAAGAGTCAGAGCAGGATGCTCTTCATGAGGAGACTGAGGTTGTTTGGTGCCTGTAGCGGGCTCCTCAAGACCTTCTACCAGTCTATGGTAGCCAGCATGCTCTTCTTCGCCATAGTGCGCTGGTCAGGCGGTGCCAGGACTGGTGAGGAAAGCCTGCTCGGTGGTGTGACTGAACTTGGACAATCTTGAATCGGTGGCAGTGGGGAGAGTGAAGGACAAACTGGGAGCAATCCTTTACAATCCTTCCTGCCCCCTGCATGACGTTCTGTGGCTGATGGGCAGCTCATTTAGACAAATGCTCATTCCACCCCAGTGCAGAACTGAACGCTTCAGATGCTCCTTTTTGCCCACAGCCATCAGACTGTATAACAGCAGTCCAGACAGCACACAGCTCTGACCATCCGGAGGTGCACCTGTGCTACCACTACCTCAGTACCTCATTCACACATCATGTCCTCATTCTGTTATCTATTTTCATCCTTGTTGTCATTCCATTCTTATCCTGTTGTCTATATTATCCTTGTTGTTGCCATTCTGTTGTATATCTTTATCCTTGTCATTCTGTTATCTATTTTTATCCTTGTTGTTGCTTTCATCCTTTTAATTCTCTTTTATTTGTACCTTTATTCATATTTATTGTTATTGTTGCGCTGCTGTGGCAAAAGAATTTCCCCTATTGGGATCAATGAAGTATTATCTTTTATCTTATTATCATACCTTATGTTTTGGCAGCACCACTGCTCTGGGGTGCAAAAGCCTGCAGCGAATGGTAAAGACTGCAGACAAGAAGACCAGAACCCCAATGCCTGAGTATCTACCAACGCAGAGTTCACAGGAGAGCTGCCTCCAGTGCCAAGGACCAGACAGGAGTCAATAACCATGTTCTACCTCTGGACAATTAGATGCACTTGATTCACTCCTCTGCATTTAACATTAAGTATAGCCAGTGCTGTATTCAACTGCTGATTCTGTTTAATTAACTATATACATACAACCAGCACTTTGTGATTTAGCACACTCAAAACTGCAGTCAACTTCAAGATGTCAATTTACATTTCTGAACTTGCAAATTCTGTGAACACAATTGTATACATTTACATTTGCACTCTTCCTTTCAGCTTGCACATCTTGCCAATACTGTTTAAATTTCTCTGTACTGTTTTTTACATCTGGCTGAGACAGTACCTTTGTTATTTATTATTTATTTCTTACTACCTATCTGGAATTAGGAATAAGTCCATCAGGGGGACAGCACATGTTAGTTGTTTTGGAGAGAAGATCAGAGAAGCCAGACTGAGATGGTTTGGTCATGTACAGAAGAGAGATAGGGACTTTATTGGTAGACGGATGCTGGAATTGGAGATGCCAGGCGGGAGGTCTAGAGGAAGACCGAAGAGAAGATTTATGGATGTAGTGAGAGAGGAGGATACAGAGGATAGGGTTAGATGGAGAAGGTTGATTTGCTGTGGCGACCCCTGAAGGGAAAGCCGAAAGGAAAAGAAGAAGAAGATCTGGCTTCACTGTGGACTGCAAAATAAGAATTTCTTCATACAAAGAAACATGTTTCCAGACTGTGCACATAATAATAAACCCTTTGAAGCTTGAATCTTAAGTTCAGACTTTTTTGTCCAACAGATTCTACAGATGCATAATTGGACTGAGATCAAACCATTCCTGAACCCCCTTCGCTCTGTCGCATAGCTCATTATCTTCCTGAAAGTGGCCACAGTCATCAGGAAATACTGTTTCCATGAAAAGGTGCATGTGGTCGCCAGCAATGCTTAGGTAGATGATATATGTCAAAGTAACATCTACTTGGTTGATGCCAAAGTTTTCTCAGCCGAACATTGCTTAAAATGTCACACTCCGCAGGCTTGCATTTCTCCCCCTTCATCCCAGCTCTTCTTCTATTCCTATTACTTCTAGCAGACTTTAGAGTGCCATTTTAAAATATATCATTTAATATATTATTTATCATGATATTATATATTAAATATTATTCCTGCCATGCATAAGATGAACGCTGTGGCAACTCTGCTCTCTGTGTTGTCTTCCTATTTTTTGCTGTGGTTTGTTTTTGAGTGTGGCGCTTAAGGCACACATCGCAGATGCTTGTGCACAGTCAAACCTCAAAGGCTCCCCTGGAGGAGGGTTGTTCCTTGAATGAAATCTGAACCAGATAGTTCTGGATATAACTGTCCTGTCTGAAAGCCTGTTATGTTTTTATGAGGGCATTCATTTCAGGTTTGTTACAAATGTGTTTTCAAAAAAGATCTGTAGAGTGGATGTCGTACTAACGTATTCATTGCCTGACATGCAATATTACAGAAGCAGATAATCGGTCATTTTCAAAGTTTTTCCTTTTCCCATCAATGCAGAGCACACAGGGACTCTAAATATCTGAATGTGCTGTGGTTTCTGGTACCAAGATAGAAGCGGAAAATCCTTCAACAACTGTCATTTTGGAGGTGAAGCACACAAGGAAAGGACTTGATCAAACAGGTGCTTGATTGGATTAAGATCTGGGGAATGTCAAACAGCATTTGGAGTTCAACTGTGACACCACAACATGTATTGCACATCATAAAATAGTCTTGTGTAAATACTGGAGACTCAGTGTTTAAAATACAGCATAGGTTAATTTAATTGCTTCCTAAGCTATGATGTACTGGTTCAGCTAATGTTTATATGTGACCCCTGTGTGTTAGAGGGAATGAGAGTACCTCTCCAAATGTCTTCATGTCAGATGTAATCAGGATCAGCTTCCGTCACAGATCATCCACATCGGCTTTACCTCTATCCTTCTATTTTCCCTTTCACTTCATCTTGCTGGATACTCATTCTTAATGATATTTAACAATATTTATTCACTATGAGCTCCCTTGAAATGTGTGCATTGCCAAAAGTTGGGACAGGTGAGAGGTTTGCAAATCTTACTCTTCACCACAGTCAAACTCCTTCTCAATCAGATGTTAAATGACGATTGAGGCCAGTGTCTCATTATTGCTTTGTAGCCAAGGCTCTGTTTCATCAACCTGTTCTTTCAGCTTATCCTCTGTTGAGCTCATTATGGGATCTTTCCAGCGCCTCCTGCTTCTGAAGTACCATGCATTTAACCCATCTTAAATATCAAGGCATCTTAAAAACCAAGGCAATCCTCATTCAGTGCAGGCTGACCTGCTGGGGGTAGAATTGGTCATTCTGATTTGTTTACAGGTTTCAATTTTCTTGATGTATGTACAATTAATGTCAGTTATACACGAGTTACACCAGCCACCAAGACAGTAGTAAACTAAAGCTACCACATCAAAAAGTACACCCAGTCAAAAAGTGTATCACAGTGAAGATCTTCTGTAACTCCATAACTTAGACACAGACACTGAATTGAATTGAATTTGTCCTAACAGTAGATGGATAAGTTCTGCTTCGGATTGATTGTGTATGTATGTATGTGTTAACTGTAAGAAATATATCAATTTAGCAGGGCCCCAGAATAATATAGAGCAGTTTAATTCCATATTAATTTGGAGGGCACATATATAGTAAATATTAATGTTCAATTAGTTCCTTTCAGTTTTTTTAATTTTTTTTTTTTGCTGTCTTTTCATTCATTTATTTTTCACTTATCTTCTTTCCGACACCATCCCCCAAAGTCTCCATGAAAGGAGAATCATCTCTTGCTACCCCTTTTTTCCCTATTGATAACAAACTAATTATACTCTTTATGTCCCAATGAAACTGTTCTTATCCTTTAAGCTCATATTGCTCCTAGTCCAGGAGTGTGCTGTGACCTTCTGTTGGTACTGCTTAATCTTGTTAGACTCAGGCAGCTTCCTTAGAATCGAAGCAGACACGCTCTCGATCTCAACACCACCAGCATGCAGACCCACACATAGGGACAAAGGTAAGACACTTATCTGTTTTGTTTGTTGTCGTTTAAACATTTCATCTGAGTGGTACTGTTAACAACTGATTACTGAATAGTATGTGATAGGTTCAGAGAGAGTTGTTCGGTAAGGAGATTTCTTGTTTCATTTTTGGAGTGCAAAATGAAGATGCCTTTCAACATTTCACCATTTATTTTAAATGATGAGACAATCAAAATGTTTATATCTCTGATTGATGATCTACTAAGATATATTGTATGATAGAAAAAAGAAAGAAGGAAGTCCTTAATTTTGTCACATTGAGTAATACAAAGTAAAAGATTGGCAAAAATCTGTAGACTGCATTTAGGGGGTCACACAGCAGTTGTCTCGGAATTGAAAATTCCTGGTCCAAATCCCGAGCTCCTCCTAACCCTTTCGAGTGTTGAGCTAAACTCAGAACCCCCAACTGCTCCCCAGGTCCGGCTGCCCACTGCATCCATGGATAATTGAATACAAAGACCAATTTCCAGCAAGGGATTGATAAAGAATAATACTAAAAAAAAAAAAGGTAAGGAACAATTCAGACAATAGACTCCACTGATCATATTGGATGAGTTAATTGTATCACAATAAGATAAGACAAGATATTACTTTATTGATCCCCATAGGGGAAAAAAAAAAAGAAAATCAGACATTACCCACAAATGGAGACAAATTCCAAACTAGATTAATTTGATCTAACTGAAAATTGCATTGATCAATGATGCCTATGTTTTTGTGGGTTATGTCTATTTAAAAACAAATTAAATATTTAGTTAGAGTTAGAGTGTTTTTTTTCTTTTGCTAATTACACATGCTCTACAAGTAATACATAAATTAAAGATTCAATAAGCGTGGTCCTTGATGCTTATCCAAGTAATTATTTTGGGCGTTATGATCGAGACTTTAGTTATTAACTTTAAACTGTATCCAAATTAAAACAGTCTGAAATAATAGTGTAAGAAACATTTGAAGTATGTTAAAAAAAACCATTCATCAATAAAGGGGTACAGTGGCTGGCGTACGGACATTTTGTATAATGTTTGTTTAGTTTTGTGCGGAATTGTAAACCAGCTGCCTGTTTTGTACCTGCAGAGACCAGTAAGCCAGATACCCTACAGTCCGTGCCTCTTTGTACCTGTGCTGAGAGAAATTATCTTGGCAGTCACACTTAACAACAAAATAGACACACAAGTGACTCTCTTGCTTAATATCAGTCTGTGCCAGAATGTGTAATTTCTTTGTATGTTAAAGAGTGATTTCTCCCTGACTTAACTGTTCGTTATAGAAGTGAGGCAGCTTGTTGCAATGACACCCAAGGGCCTAGCCTTTGCTCCTTACCTTTTTATCGTATCTGACTGCCAAAAGCTTATTTTGTTCTCTTTGCTGCTCAGCTGATTTCAATTTTACTTATTTACACTTATTTTGACTCTACTAATTAGACTGTGTCAAATCAGATCCATTCTGTCTTTGCTTTGAAAGGAAAATAGACTGCAGCTCTTCCAACAAAAAGGGCACAATTACTATAACTGGGGGGGGCGGTGTGGCGCAGATGATAGAGCGGTCATCCTGGGAACCGAATATTCCTGGTTCGATACCCGGCTCCTCCTCGTGTGTTGAAGGGTTGTTGAGCAAGACACTGAA
This sequence comes from Fistularia tabacaria, assembly GCA_901007705.1. Taxonomy (NCBI): domain Eukaryota; kingdom Metazoa; phylum Chordata; class Actinopteri; order Syngnathiformes; family Fistulariidae; genus Fistularia; species Fistularia tabacaria. Next base: position 124,311 of record CAAKHD010010863.1, on the reverse strand, counting down.
CCCTTAACTGCTCCCCTGGCGCTGATAGATGGCATGCCAACTGCTCACGGTTCATCCATGATGGGTTAAAGGCAGAGAACAAATTTCCCCATGGGGATCAATAAAGTATAAATTGTTAATATTATTATTGATCAGACTTCATTTATTCTATCAAAGAGCTTTGCTTTTAAAAATAACAAAAAGAAAAGTCCAATTTCACAAAGATCAAAGAAATAATCCTTCACATAAATTATCATCATCAGCACCCATAACATTTCGAGTTTTTTGTGTATTCTACAGCATGTTTAATTGGGTAGTGAAAGTGGTTCCTCAACCCCCTGAATCCAGGACAGATGAACCAGCAAAGGATCCTGCAGCTGTATGACAACATTCAAACACATACAATCATTTTTTTAAGTAGAGTACATTAACATCTTTAATTATCTGAGATTGTAAGATTTTTTTTACAAAAAAAGATGTGTTGCAGTAATATTGTTATTAATATGTTAACTATCCTTTCTCTGATAAGGAATGTCCCAGGATCAAAAAAGGTGAGGAATCATGATTGAATTGTTTGTTTGTACCTGCTCAAGACTGACTGATTGTATTTGTTTTTAATTGATCAGCTTCAATAGACAAAAACCCGCTCTCAAAAAGCACAGATGACGTTTCTGAGGACAGGTAAAATGTTCAGGCTGTTTTTTTTTTTGTGTGTGGTCAATATATGGGAATATTTGTTTATCAAGCTCCTTCTCTTTGCTTCCTCTGCAGCCAGTCCCACCCAGGTATATTGGGCTGGCTTTCTAACGGTTTTGTGAGTGCCCTTCCACAGCCTACTGGCTCCCCATGTCCAAACAGAGTCCCATCCGACACCATGGTTAGTGAGAGTTGTTTCTTGATAGTTTTAACATGCCATTGTGCCAAATTGAGCGATGGCTTCACTTTGCTTTCCTTTTTTCTTTCCTTGGCAATATTCAACATGTGAAATATATCATTACTTTAACTTTACAATTCTTTATCACTTATTTGAGGTTTTATCATGTTAAATCATTGTGAAAGACTTAAATAAAGAACAAATATTATATCAGTAAACAAGAAAAAATATGAATTGGTCATAAAAATAAAATGGTAGAAAAGTGTTAATGAGTTGTTTCTCATGTGAAGAGCCAGCAGCTAATTGTCCGACAAAACGACATTCCTATGATGAGAAATATCATGGTTTGAGAAAGCAGATTCTCACGCTCTCTAACTTGTTGTCTGTATGTGTGTATGTATGAGGCATCAGGCTGATGTTTGGACACATTTACTATCAGGCGGTAGTCTCAAAGCTATTTGTCTCCTTTTTTTTGATTGCCATTGTTCAAAATCTGATCAGACAGAATGATACAAGATTCTACAAACTTGTAACATCTGCTGTTATAACTTTTTTCACTCTGTTTCTTTTCCCCCTATTTTCCATCTAACAGAGTGGTGAGGACACAGAGAGGTACTTTACCATACAAGTGAACATTTAAAAAAAAAATTCTCTGTTAATTAAGCTCTTGTTTCTCCAAGGTCTGGCATGATGGGCTGGGTAACTCAGGGTCTATCCAAGGTATTGCCTCAGCCTGATGAGAAGTACAGAGAGAAGGAAGACATGTGCACTGAGGAGCACACTGAGGTGACACACATGATGATTCTGAACATTTATTATCTTTAACTCCATATTACTAAAGCCACCACACAAGACAACAAATTCTACAAAAAATTACATATTGGGAGCCAACACCAAAGATTTATTCATATAATTAAATCATGGTTCTTTGTTCCACTAGTCATGGGCTAGTTTCTCACCAAGAACCACTACTTAAAAGATTCCAAATTCAATTTAATTTAATTTGTAGTTGAATTCACCAAATGATCCACTAACTTTAACAATGTGATGACAAGTGACAACATTGAATTCTGGCAAATTTGCTATCTACACAAACACGTGTCTATATAAATAATTGTGGAGTATATATTCATATACATATGCAAAGGGAGCTATTGAAATTGTCTTGAAAAGTTTTGAAAACATTTTTGACCTGGATGACTGAGAATCACCATAGACACGTGGCATAAACATGGTATGTGTAAATTTCCTTTTTGCCCCTTCTGGGTGGCATTGTGTGCCCTTCAAACTTGGATCCTCTGCAAGAGGCTTGGGAGCTAGAGGGTTTTGCTCAAGATCCCTGCTGTTCCCAGAGCTGCATTGTTCTGGACAGAGATTTCTGATGTTCATCCTGAAATTTGCTGGATTCTCCCAGTTTAGGGTGTTACTCCTCCAAGTAACCCTGTCAATACTGGGACCACTTTGCCTTTACACACCATATCTTCTCCAAGTTCCCTTTGAGGCCCTCCAGCTTCTCATGGTCTGTCCTTCTGACTTACTACATTCATCAGTATTGATGTCTTCTGGCTTCTTCTTCTAGTCTATCATGACTACATCTGGTTGGTTTACCATTACTAGTTAGTCTTTCTTGAACTGGAAGAGGCTGGCTCGGGCGTTCTGGATCACCTTTGGAGGTGTCTTCCACCGAGATCCAGGGACATTCAGTTCATACGCAGTACAGATGTTCCTTTGTACAATGCTAGCCACCTGGCTGTGATGTTACATGTATGCATTTCCTGCCAGCATCCTTCATCCTGTTGTTTTGTGACCCCCCCCCCCCCCCACACACACACACACGCAGACGCATACAGACACACACACGTATGTCTGGCCAGGACGCCAGGTCAGTGAGGTCAGTGAGGTCAGTGAGGGGATGTCTTCTTCGTTGTTGCCTTCTGCTCATGGTTCATCCATGATGGGTTAAATGCTGTGGTCGAATTTTGCTGATGTTTATGTTTAATTGAATGTAACAATAAAAGTCATTACGTATGCAGAGATCTTAATCCATGCATTTGTGACATAATGATTGGTAAAGTCATTGTATATGAGTTGGCGAAGAGTCTCCAAGGCCTGCAAATGCAGCAGAGTGTGTTCTCAATACGAGGCGAGCAAATATTAACACATTACTCTGGTGCTGGCCTCACTCCACTAGCTTTATGTTTGAGTGAGAACAGACTTTCAGGTGTTATCACCCATAAATAAGATATTCAGTGGCATTGCATTTTTATTTTACATTTGTATACGAGCTTGAACGCTCAGTAAAAAGGCTGTTGGCATGTTGCCAGGCATGATCTGTTGATGTTTATAAAGCAAACCTAAAGACCCACCTGTTTGCTGTTGCGTACCATGGGATATTTGATTTATGTGGTTGAATTGTGTTGATGTGTTTTATTGTGCTATGGTAAACTTTTTATAACTTGATTTTTTTTAATGTACGGCATATATAATAGCGCTTCTACCTCACAGAATGAGAGTTCCCGGTTTAACTCCAACTGGGGGCCTTTGCATGTTCTCCCATTTTTTTCTCACAGTTCAAAAGCATGTAATAGATTGGTTGGAGTTACCTTTTTACTTCATTATCTATTTCATTATTTACTCTTATTTTCTCTTATTTATACAGCACTTTTATAGAATTCGCTTCATGAATATATTTATTATTAATATTATTGTTGTTGCTGTTGTTGGCTGCTAGTTGGGTGGAATTGTGACCCTTCGTAGGGTACTTCATTATCAAGATTCTTGATTCAAGCCTCTTCATTCTTTGGTTAAATACCCCAGGTGGCTCCTATCAATCAGCAGTTGGCCTTTTTGTGCCGCCAGAGATTCGAAGTGTGCAGTTAGTTACTTTAGTCAGTAGGAGGTGATTATATAAGGGCTGTGTACTATCTAGCGTTTTGCAAGGCAGACTCTTTTATGGATGTCTACCAATGTAATGGCTACCAGTTCTTGTACGAAGAGATTGATGGGGTCTGCTATGACATCCACTGGCCTTTGAGTAAGTTAGGTGCTGTTTGATGTCTCGTCATCCTTGGATGTTTCAGCTTGGTCTAAGCTACAGTTTTAGTTGTGATGTAGCATTCACCTTTTAAACAGTTTATGGAAACTTTGTCACTTTGCCCTAGTATGAGACAGGTGGGGTGTTCGTTGTTGAGCTTCGATATGTTTTTTCATCTTGAAACAGTCACCCTTGTGTTGACATTTATAATACCCAGGCTGGGTATGATGATGACAGGTAACATCCTCCCCAAACCCAATCAAACCCCTGGCATGCTGACCTGGGGTTACCTTGAGTAACAGGATGATGGCTTTTTAAGTATCCATTTATTTTCATAGCCTATGCATCGAGGCCCTCTCCCTAACTTACTTGTATCCACAAATCTAGATGTTCTTTTGTATTCCATCTATGTCTTTTCCCAGTAGTCAACATCTCACACTGTCCGAAAACTGTCTTGATTTGGACCTTACTAACCTGAGGGGCCACACTAGTCATGTATGTTATCCATGATGACTGAATATAAAATATAAAACATGTTAATTTGAAAATGATAATTCTTATTCCCTCTCAAGATACACAAACATGTCATGTGTCAGATCCGTCTGCTATGGAGAAAAATTTGAAATACCTATTCACTGTTGCTTTCATGATGCAATTACACAGAATTAATGTATGATATTTAATCTAAATGAGGTTATTTTTTGTAAATTAACAAATAAAAGTTTCAGTTCCTCCAACCTACAGAGGAATGGGATCTTTAATACATGTTAATAATGGATAGGCAATAACCAACCTATTGATTAACCAACAGGGCCCAGAACCCTTCAATGCTCTTAAGTGGTAGAGATGAATTGTCTTTAATGATGAAAAATTCATTTTTACTTTTTAAAACCTGAACCCAAAATCCAAGACAGAGTTTGACAAGCATCTCCCGAAGTAAAATGTGCTCCAAGTACATATGGATGGATACATTCTCAGGATTAAATGAGATAATTTAACGTATGCTACCATTGTAGGAAATGTCAAACTTTAACTGCAATATATGATCAAAATCATTAGTTTATAATTGACATAATTAGTATTAATTTTGATAAAGATGTCTTTTAAACTTTCTGCCAGTCTGATTGTGTAAGAAAGAAATAAAATTCTGCTATTTTCAGGCACTACTAGCAACTCATGATTGAATTGGATACATTGCATATACATTCCATAATATCAATATTCCTATGTGTAGTTTTCCTTTATTTGAACGAAACTTAGGCTCTATGAGGAAATGATATTCAGTAATAAAGAAAAAAATACCTTCACAGGATTATGAAGTTTTTTTGAAGCTGAAAGTTTGCTCCCATGTTGCTATGACATTAAACATATTTATTTTTACCATTATAGGTGTATGATGTAGCAACAATGCCAGGTATGTTTCTTTCTCATATTTGTAGCCATTATTTTGTAAAAGACCAGCACTAAGTTTATGATGATCACAAATTGTTTTTAAAAATACAGCACATGTGAGAATGATATTGTTTTGAGAAAAGAAGGCAGCAATTGAATTTTAGAAGTAATTATTCTTATTCTATTCAGTTTGGGGCAAACTATTCTGTCTCGACAGATTTTGATCCGCTCCCACATATTCCGGTGGTGGAAATGGTGTCAGATGATGAGATATCTGAAGTTGATGATCTGTCTTCTAATTTCCCTCCAAAGTGAGCACATCACCTGCTTTTATTTTACTTACTCACATGAGTATGACTGTGACGGATAAATAATGGTTAGCTTTTCACGACTTTACTTTTGATGATGACTTTACTTTTGATGATGTTCTGAGTCATCTGAGTGGAAACGATGTAACAAAAATGACTTCTTCTTGTCTTGAATGGTGCAGTGTGGTGACATGGATTAAGCACATGATCCCTCAGCCTGTTGTTCTGCCTCCTGGTGCAGTGCCCCTGGAACCAGCGAAAAAGGCCTCCCGCTCCTCTCTGGACAAAAGTACATCCGCACAGTCACTCACTCACAACAGGCCTCAGTCACTTCTACCATAGCTGAGCAGGAAAGGCTTTCGTTTGTGCAATGATCCTAATGTCTTTCTTGGTACTGCAGTTTTATCTCCACCTCCTGAATCACTCAGTGGCATCTCTCTGGATACTGATAGCAAGGCTTCAGGGTTTGTAAATCACAATGATTAAAATTGAAAAATATCTGTCATTAAGATTGTTGGACTCACAATACACACAGCTCCTAAATATTCACATTTCTGTTTGCTGTCATACAAATCAATCCATCTTGCATGTTAATACTAAAGATAGATTTAGTATATTTTGGTTATTTCTGAGAAGCACAACATGAACCAACAGGCAACAAGTTTGACTCTCTTTAGGATGGTTGGCTGGTTTGTGTCAGGACTCGGCCTGAAGATACCTCAGCCTGCTATTCCATCCAAAAATGATACAGAGGTAATCCAACAGACTTACAGCTACTAAATTGTTTTTTTTGTTTGTTTTATTAATTTTTTTTTTTTTTTAGCCTGTCAAGTATTACAGCTTAACAAATTACAATTGAAATATAAGTCTTACAGACTTAAGGTTTCGTGGACTTGAAAAGAAATATATATTGATTTATATAAATTGTGCTGAATCAATTGTAAACACATTTATAACAAATATATTTGATGACAAATATACTGGATGTCAAAAACACAATAGATTTTCTCTTGTACTTAAATATTCTCTTTTCTGTTGAATATATTACTCATGTTTTCTAAATTCATATTAATGAAATAATAATGAATAAAATCCCAAATTTGTCATTTTTTCTATCCTCAGGGGGTTGATGACATTCTACAGAAAGGTAAGTTTATATTTTATTCACTGACCAGTATTTTCATTCAGTCATTAAAACCCTCGACTTTACTTTCCTCTTCTTAAGGATAAGTGTCACATTTTTACATTTCATTCAAGTGGATCTGCCGTGTGTCGCATAATTGTCCTAATAAAATGCCTAAAAAATATATAAAGTAATTATTTAAAACAATACACACGTCTTTTGGGTTACACTGGGCTGTACTTTCCTCAACGAATGAAAACTCATGTATTCATGAACATGAGTTGAAGCACACTTTTGCCCTTTTGTTTTTCCGTTTTGTAGTTCTTGAAGAGGTCTTTTGGTGGGACATTTGGAGCCTAACTCAGAACCTCTTCTCCTTCTGTTTCAGGGGGGAAGGCGCTGCGAGCCCCTTGAACAGCAGGAGAAGACGACTGGGGAAAGCCCTGATTTTCACAGCCAGAAATATAATGATTATTATATGAAAATTAAGAGAACTGATTTACTATTTACAACTGAATATGAACATTTTAACTCACCGAACTGTAGACATACAATTATATGTGAATGTACACCAATTAAATATATGTGCAAAGTAGACTGTACTCTGCACACCGTAATGAGTACAATCTAGAAACTAGCATCAATGGATGGGTTGATACTCTATAAAATTGATTAATGTGACTTTGCACCATTGATATTGCAAAGAGAACCATTTTGCAGCTGTTTTGGTGTTTCAGATTCTGCAAATTCTATGTACAAAAGCTTGAAGTAAAAAGTGTATCATCTTTAAGAAGCTGTGGCACAGTAGTGCTGGTTAAATAGTAAAACAAAACTTTTAAAGTATTCATTTGGTGTTGCAAATGTAATAATCCTCTTCTTCTGTGGAGTTATTTTTTTCTGAAAAAGCTAATTGAATGGCAGCTATGCAATTCTATTACTGGATCACTTCATTGACTAAATGTAATGCATATGTTTTTATATCATATTAAAATTTCAGTAGTATTTCATTTTTCAAGTATACATCCATTTATTTAATGTTTGTTTCACAAAAGGTTTTTATTTTTTCAAAATGATCCGGGGATCATTATTCATACACTTCAAAGGGTGTCATTGCACCTCTTGCAGCTAGCCCAATTTGATATTTCATGCAATAGATAAATAAACTAACACAATAACAAATTATAACATTCCTATCATTCGATACCTTAACAGTAAAATAACTTTTAAATAACATGAAAATACCTTTAAATTTTTCTTTAATTCATTGTGAATATTCTGAAGATTTTTTTCATGACAAAAATGTCATGAATGCTCGAAAAGGCTCATGGATCCATTTGGTCAGTGTCAATGGCATTGAACTGTAAAACGTGGCCTGAATTTGTCATTGCTGTCTTCTAACCCACTTTAGAGAGCCATACTTCTCTGTCCATTATATGTCATGCAAAGAGGGTATATAGATATGTAAGTATGGTAACATGTGTACAGGAATAATAAAGATTTAGTGTGTCCAAAGTAATCTTCTGTCCAGCTTAAATATTTCTGGTGGTGTGAAGCATAAAACCAGATTATTCTTCTTATCTTTCAGATAATTCAAATACAAAACAAAAAAAGGAATCAAGATGTTTTATTTTCTCTTTGTAATACTAGTTCTGTCATCACAGCATTGAGGCCTCTAACTGTACTTTTAAAAAACCAGATAGGAGTATAATTTGAGATCACTTCACGTAAAGAGATAGACAGACATCTCGTCATTTTGTCACACTGAGTTCTATATACAGGACATGAGAACATTTTGTCCTATGCATTAAACCCATCATAGATGATCCATAAGCAGCCACTAGGTAGCACCTGGGAAGCAGTTAGGGGTTTAGTGTCTTACTCAACAACACTTTGACAGGTAAGCAGGAGCTTGGGAATCGAAACCAGCAATGTTTGGTTTAGTTCCATGATGATTGTCCTAATAAACTGAGCCATGCAGCCCCAAATAATGATGAAAGGTTTCTGAATGCAGCTTAACTATGCACGAAATTTGATACAGCAATATCGTTGTGTATTTGAAATGCACTTTCTGGCTATAACAACAACAACAACAACAACAACAACAACAACAACAACAATAATAATAACAATGATGATAAGCAATGATGATAAGCCATACGTAAGTCATATTATTATGTCAGTCCATACAATAGAGGATCAAATCATGAATGCTGTATCAGGTTTCTTCTTCTCTAAGTTTTGTGGAATGAAGGACTGAACTCAGGTTTATTCCACCCCTGTGATATACACACATAATACCACCACCAAGAATTGAAATCTTCCCCAAAATTTCGACACTTTCTCCATTTCAAAACGATCCATGTCATCCTTTTGTAGCTTCGTGCAAACTTAACCCAGATATGGTATTGGAGGACATTGAGTCAGATGGCGAGGGGCAGCATAATCCAGAGAGTTGGTCAAGAGCTGCAGTGCCAACCACATCAATGACCCCACCATCCACTGCTGCACAACAAAAGTTGGAAGCAACACAGCAGATGCAGACCCATTCACTGACAGAGGTATCCTCTCGCTGCGGCTACACAGACCAAAATTCCCTCCAGCCACATAGCATTACTAGAATATCTCAAGAAGATGCTGAGACCCAGACGGGCCGTTGGACGCCTTTCATTGAAAGTATCAAAAAAGAGGCTGAAGATGTGGCATTTGCTACCATGGAGGAACGGTAAGGGAGACCTTTCATCATTTCACAGTCACTGAAGTCACAATTAAGTCCCCTTTCAATTATGTCCTTGAAAACCTCAGACAGAATTTAAACTGAATACAAAATAACAGAATAAACACGTTTGCTAGTATTCATTTGGCAGGTGACTTCACCACTACCCTCAAGCTGAAAAAAATTAGATATTCAGTTGTTTTCAGATTGGAATGAGGCCCTCTCATAGTGAGCAGGGCGCATCCAGAGTCATATGGATTCTGTAGGTCAGCAATATAGATGAGAGCAAACCTGTGATGAGTAACATCTTAAAATCCATTGTAATTGACTGTGAGGACATTAAGTAATTTTAGAATTGCTAGGATGTGTCTTCTCCTGGTAAATCAGATTGTATGTCTGGTTGTAAAAGTTTGAAACAGTTAATGTTTACACAATCAAAATTGTGTTTGGTAAAAGCTTCACTAATGACAGCATGCATAAAGTTTGCTTGACAATTTTATTGTTTGTTTGGATGGAAAAAAAACACAACTTAATTTCTTTGTCAATTAAAATATTTTTTTTCATTATTTTTTAGAAATAGTTTCATGTTGAACTTGGAATAATGAAAAATCTTTCAAAGTTTAATTGTTGAAAAAAATTTGCATTTCCCATTTGTTAATTTTTCTTTTATTACAATGTAATCATATAGATCATCCATTCATATTTTCTGCTTTGAAAAAAACACTATTTTAAATGGCCGCTGTCAAATTTAAATTTGTACATTTCTGTAGTCTGCTACAGGAGCGAATGGAAATGGCCCGACTGGCTGAAGAGGTAGCCAGACAGACAGCTGAGATGGCCATTAGACAGATAGCTTCTGAGGGGCAGTCAATCAGACTTTCTTTGGAGAGTCAAGAAATGCTGGAGGAGCTCGACCCAGAGTAAGACATTTTGCACGTCTGTTTGGTTCAGAGTGGACCGAGACGTTCATGCTCACTCATTGTGACAATATGTATTCCTTGTTTGCAGGCTGGTGGTGCCACAAGAAGGAAGCAAGGCAGAAACTTGTCGGGCCACAGAGTAAGCTCTTGGAGGCTTCCTAGTGTCCTTTAATACACATACTTTTGGAACGCTTTCACCGGATTACTTACCAATGGAGATCTTATAAGTCATCACTTATTTACTAATTTATTTAAACAGAGTGATAGCAATAGCATTCATCCGGACAGGTTGCCAGATCTGGAATCTTCACAGGGCATGGCACAACTTGACAATCCTGTTGGTATATTTTGCACCAGTTTGTTATCAAGCCATAGTTGGATGACAAAATGGTACTTGCTACAATAATGATGATCTGAGGCAAAGCATCTTTTTCTCAGAAAAATGAACACTCTGTCAGCTTATAGAAATTCTAAAAGGTTAAAACTTACTGCTGAACTAGAAATATTTACAGAATCATCCAAGAATCAAACCCATTTCCTTCACGTTTTGTTAACAAACCTATGATGAGTAATATTAAAAAGTCCATTGTAATAGACTGTGAGGAAATTAAGTAATTCTAAAATTGCTAGGATGTGTTTCCTCCTGGAAAATCAGATTGTATGTGTCGTTGTAAAAGTTTGAATCAGTTAATGTTTACTCAATCAAAATTGTGTTTGCCAAAGGCATGAGTAACGATAGCATGCATAAAGTTTGCTTGGAGAAAAAAAAAATTGACACTTTTATTGTTTGTTTGAGATGGAAAAAAACAGACAACTTAATTTTTCTTTCAGTTAAAACATCTTTTAATTTTTTTCTGAAATTGTTTCATGTTGAACTTGTAACAATGAAAAGTCAAATTCAAAGTTTTAATTGTTGAAAATTAGTTGTGTGCAAGGTGGACAACTTTCAAAGCATCTGCACATTATAGAATGAATTAAAACTGAGATCATCAGTCTATCATCATCATGTACCAAGCTGTGTGAATGAGAGGTTGAATGGTTGTTTGTTTAGAGATTGAATGGCTGATTGTCAAGAGATTGAATGTTTGTTTAGTCTCTATGTGTGGCCCTGTGATCGACTGGCAACCAGCCCGTGGTGTACCCTGCCCCTTGACCAATGACAGCTGGGATAGGCCCCGGCATACCCTCAGTGCAGGATAAGTGGTAGATAAGGAATGAATGAAATAGACGACCACTAAAAAAAAAGAAAAAAACTTTAATAATGGTTAGTTCTTCAACTAATGAAATGGAGGGCCGTTCACAAGGGATTGGAGAGCATATTTTACTATCCATAAGGTCAGATTCTGGCAACATTCAGAAAAGGACAACTTTTGCAAAATGACTTTGACTCTTTAATGTTCAGAACAATCGATGAATTCATTCGAAACCCGTTTCTCCACTGCAGGATGTAAGCAGATGAAATTAATTACATGTATATGTATCCTTGTAATATGTCATGACCCTAGTTTTATGCATACAGCTCACCTTACCATGATTAATTAGATCCGTGTATACCCTTAGCATATAATTAGAAAACATACATTAGAATGTGCTTGGTCTCGCAATTTTAATCGCTGACTTATAAACAGCCCCCACAAATAGTTTATGTATACGTAAATTCATGTTACATCTCAGCCATATACTAAGTGATCCGCACCATTAATCTGGCGTCGGATCACGCCCAAATCCCATCTGGCCTTGTTCTGTTCACCAGTTGCCTTAGCGCCAAAGCACTTTGCCACGGCAACAGCAACCTCCGTTAGCAACAATCCATTCGCCAATGTTAAGAATCACTTCTCCGTGCTTCCATTTTGGCGGTTCCCACGGTAACGACGCGCTCCTGTTTTTGCCTCTGCTCAGTCTCATCACACCGGATAACATGGTCGGATGTGTCAAGGGATAAGACACGTCCACGTTCGTCTTATTTCTTATTTAAGTAAATATACCTTTAGACGTCTTGCTGGACGATTTTTATGTCACCTCTCGACTGCAAAAGGTTCGTTGACATAAGCTGAGAACGTGAGTATTGCGGTGCGCTGACATGATTTAAAGACACAAGTTAAATCTTATTCACAAAATGAAAGAAGTTCAAACGACAATTTCGTGGAAAATCTGTGACTTATTTGCGGAAATTGCTCTTGGTTGCCGTGGACAACAAATACCTTGTACTTACTCACAAGCGAGATAAGTGAGAGATCAATTGGTAAAATAGAACAAAAAGTTCACATATTTTACTTTGTTAAACCTTTTAATATAATTGGCTGTAAAGAAAATCGAAATGCCCCAGACCGTTTTCATTACAAAAGACAAAGTACTTATAAAAATTCTTAAAAACAAAAGACCTCATTTAACACTTGTTATCGCTTGAAACGTTTAAAACGTTACCAGTAAACCAGTTTAATTTTGGACGTATTTGTTAAACCTGTAACTGAAACAACATTTTAAACACTGTCGTGTAGTTGCAGTTTCACAGCAGAGAACCAATATTACCAATACTAGCGATGATAATGGCTGAAACCCCCTTTTTTCTTGTATGTCACTTCATAGAGAGGAGGAAACCCTTGCTAAAGAGGCGCTGGAGGAAGCGATAGAGGAATTTATCGTCGCTAAACAAGGTACAGCAACAACACAAATCCAAGATCCTACTACTGGAAAGAAGTGCTCTAAATTTAACATGTTTATCATTGTTATCTATTTATCATCTGTAAAATTTCTGATATTTTTGATGATGTCAAATTGTTGCATGGTGTTGAATTGTAACATGTAAATTCCTTGTAATGTCAAAAAAGAAGACACAGAAAACGAAATTGATTTGCAAAGGAAATCCCCATCGCGACACGCAAGTCCTGAACCAAGGAAGTCATTTGAGTTGGATCCAAACCTGATACAACAACCTGAGTCCAAGATCCATGAGACCAGTTCAGAAGCTGTAACCCAGCAACCTCAGAAAGCAGCGAAGAAACCAGAGGAGGACAGCGGAGGGGCCAAAACTGACAATACAGCGGAAAAAGTAACATATATTGGAATTAAAATGCATACAGATGTGTATGGAGGTTCTCAGGTCATAGTGAATTCTTGTCAAAATCTTCTTCTCGTAGCACCTGTGCTTGATTTTCTTCCCTTGAAAATGTTTCACCTCACATCTGAGCGGCTTGTCAGTTCTTCAATTGTCTTCAGCTTCTTTGAACTGAAGAAGCTGCTCAGATGAGGCGTGAAAAGTCTTCAAGGGAAGAAAGTCAAGTCCAGAAGATTTTGACAAGAAGGCACATAGATCAACATTTCAAATCGATAGAGTTTATTAATCCTCTTTCTGTTTCAGAACTATCATTATTGTGCCATCACTTTACAATAATTTTCAAATGCTTTTCTTTTCTTTTCTTTTCTATGTACTTTGCTGTTCCTCTAATTTCATGACCAGTCTTAAACTAATACAAACTCCACTGCTCCCTCATTCAGCAACAGTGTCCTCTTAAACTTTGTAAAGAGACCAGAAACTAACTAGGAGAAATTTTAATGACTAAGCCAATATTCAACACATTTTCAATCCAGTGCACATCATTTCCTTTTTGTTCAGTGGCATTCATGTGTTTTATAGGAGGAGGATTCTCCTGGAGATGAATGTGGTGGTATGTACTTTGACTCATCCTGTTTTGTTTTTTTATTAAATTCCTTCACAGTTTACATATGACCATGATTTAAGTTTCAGTATTAACGCATTGTTTTTTACTGCAGTTTTTTCATTTCAACACATCTGCAAAAAATATTTTTTGACACTTTTACATATGAAACAAAAGTACCTTAATGTGTGATTTCCATTTTTACCTTTTGTAACCACTATTTCAATTATTGTTTTTTTTCTACCTCCATGCTTTTTTTTGCCTAACCTTATATCTGCATTGCTTACCTCCTCTGTAGCTCCAGTAAGCTGTGAAACATTTAAGAGTTGCCTGATGCGCATTCCTCATACCTCAGAGTGCCTTGGCAACATCAACGCCTTCTTCAAAGAGAACGGCATCTCCCATCCCAAGATACCTTCAATACATAAATTCCCCTCTCAAATCTCTGAGGTTACCAAGGTCTTTCCCTCTCTTCCTCCTGAATTGCGTAAAGAGCTATCTCAAATCAGACTTACGCAGGTTCCTCGAAATATTGCCCAGACTCTCACTGCTATTTTGCCTGCAAGCTCTGAGGGTTCGGTCAGCCCCAGTCTGTCAGGTCTCACGCAGAGCTTTTCAAACATCCCACAGAAGCTCTCCGAGTTTCCTAACCGAACACAGCAGTATTTCCTTAACATCCGAAACCGCCTCAACAGCCTTATGCCACAAAATGCCTAAGAAACAACAACAAAAAAAACTGGACAAGAAAGAGCCAGATTTGGAACTCTGGTTCTTCCAACATTCCCCTCTTCACCCTCATCATCATCCTCAGCTCTGCTCCCGCTCTCCATCTCCATCTTCACCAAACGGAAGCTCCCTAGAGTTGCCAAATGTCCCATCATATCCCCGCCTGCCACCAATCGTCAGCCCTCCTTCGAAGCAACTATACCCCATGTCTCAGCTTTCGGGTCTGTCCAACCCAGCATTCTTCATTGATGATGACACAGACATGTCATCCATGAGACATTCAGGTGAATCTGTTCCAGTTGAATGTTATATCAGTCATGAGTTTACATTTTACAATATGCAACTGTACTCAAAATGCAAGAATAGAAATACAATGCATTTTTCATGAACTACCTTTAAACTTGAATTATTTGTAAAAAGAATTTACAGTCAGCAGTTTAAAGGTTATCTCAAGTATGAGTACGAACCTCATTTAGAGGCACTTGGTTTGGACTGGATGAATATGAACATTTTGGTCTTAAAGGTATCCAATGACTAGAAATGACAGCTGAGTATAGTAGAGCAGAAGGTAAAACATTATACTCCGAGCTATAATGACATAGAGGAATAAAATAGCTTAAAAGGGAAATAAAAAGTAAACTACAAGTACAGTTAATTCAGTTCTACAGTACTTGAGTAAATGCACTTCTTTAATTTAGTTAACTTTCTTTACGATTTGTTAAGGATCATGAACATGATGACAGTCTCTGTATTGTCTTGTAGACTGTCTTTTTTTGCTATAGGTCAATTATAAAGCCTTTCAAGATTCACTGGCAAAAAAAGTTTTTTAATAAAAGACTCGATCATTCAGGCACGCTATTGGTCCTGAAAACTATTGTTTCATCTTACGCCTATGGATATAAGATCTTAACTTATATTATGACACTATATTTTCCAGAACAACAAAACTAATTTGGAGGTTTTTGATGAGAAACCATCAATGATCTTTATGAGAACTGTAATTCCTTTTTGTATTTCATAAAGAAGACTTAGGTGTTCCAGCTCATGCATCAGCCTGATCAGCAAAACTAAACTGACTATTTGGTGAGATGAGTAACTGAAGTAACCTGCTAGGATAAGAGCAGTATAGTAAAGTTAATTAGACATGATTCAGAGTTGGAGTCTCATGCATTAATTGAGTTCAGGCTCTGGTAAATGTTCCCTGTCTGCTGACATTTGTGGCATATTTGACCACACCGCTGTCAATGAAGAGTGGGTGATTTGTAATACAGTCTTTCAAGACGTTGATTCATTACTATTTGCAGTCATTTAGCAAATTTTTTTGATAATTCCCCAAATTCTTTATATGTACTCTCTTTTACAGAGATCTCAAGACTCAGCCTCCATCCTTTTGTCAATGTAGAGAATGTTGACTCAGATCATGATAGAGTAGAGGGGGGAAGGGAGGAACTCCTCAACCCCATGGACCCCAAATTAACAACATTGACTGTTCCTGTGACAACTGCGGGGAGTAGAACAAGGTGAGCAAGAAGTGTTTGCATATGCATATTGCATATTCGACAAATTAAAGTCAAAGATCATTTTTGTAATACTGGTCAATATCTATTTTTGCTTTTCAAATTGAAGTTGATTCCTTTGCAAAAAGTGATATCTGAACCTTGAGGTTGTCATCTATTTTATCTGAAAATAGCCAATGGGTATTTTAACATGAAACCTATAAATAACTTTGTACACTGTCGAATTCAATGATGTAAGGTATATATCATATTATATATTACTATATCAAGTTAATGCCAATATTAGTGACAACACTATTTATAAGTATGTACAAAAATGTTTTAAATATTTTTCTCTCCCTTTCTTCTTCGCATCTACAGTAAAGGAGATAAAGTGTAAGCTTACAACATAGATTCTGTGACTTAAATTCTTCACTGCTCTTTGCTTGTCTTCTTCAAAGTCATTTTCATTTTCTTCACTATAACCTAAATTAATCAAGACAAAATATTACGTAATGTAAAAATGTCCCTTTCTTCAGGAAAACATATATGAATCAGGGCAAAATGTTACCTAATGTTGCAATTTCACAGATATTGAATTCTTCTTTGTTGTATGCTCAAACAATTCAATCCAAAACTTCAAATTTATAAATGAATTTGAATGTTAACTGCAGAACAGTTCCACTTAACATTTTAATAATTTCTGTGACTAAATTTATTCAGGTAAACTGTCACTGACATAATGAGTCATGATTTATGCTAAGCATTGTTGGATCAAATGTTCATGTGTTTTTCTTCCTTAATTTTTGTTGTGTGTCTATCCACTGTCTCCCCTTTTTGTTGCAGCAAGATCAATTGCAGTGTCCTGCAAGCATCATCATGTAAATGCAGTTCAGCAGTAGTAATTTTACAATGTGATATTCTTTCATGTCCAACAATTTTGAAATTGTTCCTTCCCATCAAATTCATCTTTAACTGCAAACATGACTCAGATTAAAAGCACATGAGGTTCTTGCAGAGCAAGATAATTGCAGGCTCAAATTGTATGGTTGGATATTGTGTATTTCTTGTAATATGTTTCGTGCATGTGTTTTGTGATTTTAAGTTTGCACTGAAATGTGAATGTGCTTTTCAGCCAATGCATGAGTTGTGCTTGTAGTCGCTGTACGGCATTGTCTTGCAAAAGTTAATAAATAAGTGCATCACAATCTTTCACTTGAATCTTGATATGTTTTTTTTTTCTACCAACTAACACACAAAAGGGCAACCTATTTTTTCCTTCTTGTCCTTTACATGTTGAATTCTGGTGTGGTTATCAATTACAGTTTTATAAGGAAACATTGGACTGTAAAGACAAACATGTAAGACGTCGAACTAAAATACAATTTTCTCTCATTTTCATGTATGAATGTCTGAGCCATCTCTATTCATCAACAATTTTATCATTCTTACTATATCAGCTGCCTCACACTCACACTCATGAATGATTATATTCATTAGACCACAACCAATTCTGTTTTACATCTTGGTGAAAATGGAGATGCCAGTTATCTCAGCTATTATTTTGCTGTTTCTCCATCAACAGTAGGAGCCTGCATTCTCAAAGTGAAGATGATGAAGATGATGAAAGCAGCATATCTGTCAGAGCCTGGTCTAGTGGGTCCTGCCTTCACAGCAAAGATGATTTGTAAGAGCTATACACTCAGACACAGACATATCCAGAAAAAAAATCAATATCTTTGTCTGTGCTTCTGCTGGGTATTCTGACTAAACAAAGCTGCTCTCTTGGTTCAAGTTCAAGTAACACAGCTTTGAACCAGTCTTGGATTATCTTATCATTCTTGCCATCCATCATCTGCCGCTTGTCCTGCACTCAGGGTCACAGGGGATACTGAAGCCTAGCCCAGCTGTCATTGTAAGGCAGGGCACACTGGTCGCCAGTCAATCCCAGGGTCCTACGTGCTGTGAGGGCGAAGCGCTTACCATTATACCACCATGCCGCCCTTGTTCTTGCCAGAGACGAGGTTCCATCTGATGTCCATCTGATGTCTGCTGTTGTGGTGGGCCAATTGCAAAGCATCAGCAAGGCAAAAGTGTGTGCAAAGAATAGGTCATGCAGTCTTGGTTGTGTTAATATTTGCTTGACCTTGCTGTCAAGAATAGTGCCTCCATATTAGCTGGAGACTGGCCTTAATAATCATAAGGGAATGGTCTGTGTTGCAGATTAGAACATTTTCTCCAAAGTATTGTGCTTTGTTGCTGGGAAAACACAGTTCAACGAAGATTTGTGAATAATGATCCAGTTGACGCCAGCATTGAAATGTGGGATGGTACCATGAAATCCTTTTGGTTGATTTGATGGAGAGGAAGGCATTGATCAAACATGGGTTTTTTTATGTAGGGCGGCGTAGCCAAGGAGGTAAGAGCGATCGTCTTTAGAACCGAACCTCCCTGGTTCTATTCCCCGCTCCTCCTACTGTGTCGAAGTGTTGTTGAGCAAGACACTGAACCCCCAGCTGCTCCCCTGCAGACGGTAGCCAACTGCTCATGGTTCAGCCATGGGGTTAAATCCAGAGAATGAATTTCCCCACGAGGGATTACTAAAGTATACATTATTATTATAAACCAAAAGCATTGGGAGCCCTTGTCCATTTTCATTCTGCTTGGTGACACCAAAGCATTCGACGCTGCACCCAGCTCTGCAGACCAGGCTTGTTGTTCACCAACAGGGGCGTGGAGTCCCTGAGCTGTGCCCTTGCCAGAGGAAAGTGTAATTCTGCTCCCGGAGGTTACCACTTGACAGGAGTCTGGTCTCCTGAAGTGCTCGGAAGTCTATCCTCACCCTATTTTGTCCTCTGTTTACGATGGCTGTCTGTCTACTGTCATTGACCTGCTTGAGATTGTTGGAAAGGCCGGGCCAGTGCCTGATGTACTTTTTGAAGTACTTTGTCTTGACATTCAGCTGGCTATTTGGAGGGGTGATGGATTTCCTTTTACTGTTTGCCCTTGTCTTTTGTTTTTCATCAGTGCAGTAATTTAACTCTGCCTTTTGATCATGTTGAATCCTGAATTCTATGCACGCATTGGAGCAGGGGACTCTGGTGGGTCAGCACCTTACTGTCTGGGAGTGCCCAGCTTTAGGCGGTCATGAACTAACCCGTGGTTCCTCTTTTCCCCTAAAATACAAATACCAATCTCCATCCGTCCGGTGTGGGGAGGTGGAGATGGTGGTCTCTTACAAGTACCTAGGGGTTCACTTTAACAAGAAACTGGGATAGCCACACAACACAGATGCCCTCTATAGGAAGGGTCAGAGCAGAATGTTCTCCCTGAGGAGACTGAGGTCATTTGGTGTCTGTAGCAGGCTCCTCAAGACCTTCTACCAGTCTTTGGTAGCCAGCGCGTTCTACTTCACTGTAGTGTGCTGGTCGGGTGGTGCCAGGACTGGAGAGGTCAATAGGGTCAACAAGCTGGTGAGGAAAACCCGCTCAGTGGCGGGACTGAATTTGGACAATCTTGATTCAGTAGCAATGTGGAGGGTTAAGGACAAACTGGGAGCTATCCTGGACAATCCCTCTAACCCCCTGCACGATGAGCTGTGGCTGATGGGCGGCTCATTCAGCCAACGGCTCATCCCACCCCAGTGCAGAGCCGAACACCTCAGACGCTCCTTTGTGCCCACAGCCCTTAGACTATATAACAGCAGTCTGGACAGCATATAACTCTGACCAGCCAGAGGTGCTTCTGTGCTACTACCTCACTCTGTCACTCATTCATTGTTATCCTTGGTGTTATCATTTGGTCACCTACTTTTATCCTTGTTGTTGTCATTTTGTTACCTATTTTTATCCTTGTAGTTGTCATTCCGCTATCTATGTTTACCCTTGTTGATGGCATTCTGTTACCTTTTTATTTCCTTGTTGTCGTCTTTCTGCTATCTATTCTTTTTAAATCGTTTAAATCCTTGCCTTTATCCTTGGCTTATCTTATTTTATCTTACCCATCGTCATTCATGTTTAATTTCTTGAGAAAAATGCTTAACCTTACCTAAATTATGCTTCATACTTTGGCTGCCAAAGTAAATTAACATACTTCTCGATTTGACGTTAGTTTGTTTAGACACTGAATTAAAAAACATAGCCATAGTAATATTGTATTTGTACATTTGTTATCAAGTTTAAAAGACCGTCCAGCATCTTCAGCCAGTCAGACGAGCATGGTGGTCAACGAGCGACTTCAAGAGCTGGTCAGGATGTTCAAAGAACGAACAGAAAAGGCCAAAGAAAAACTAATTGATCCTCAAAGCTCAGATGAAGACAGCATCACCACTAGTGAGTTTTGGTCCTTCTATTTGAAATATATCTTTAATTGGTAAATTTGAATGAATGAATGTGCAATTCAGCCCTTGCAGTGCAGTATACCTGAAACTGCCCACTGACAGTCAGTCAAACAGGTGAGTTAGAGCAGTAGTAATATTCCTTCAGGCATCCACTTCCTCTTTATTAGTTGCATCACCACATATCCTTCAGTGTCTTACATTAACCTCAAATTCAAATACTGTCTATCCTGTTTCCTGCTATCTATTCGTTAAAATACAACGGTGTAATTATTGGTGAAAGGTGATGCACACCAGACTTTAATCAAGCATACAATAGCTGCAGATGAAGTTAAGCAATATAAGTGATCTGGATTTTGAAAACAATACTGTCCAAGAAATTAGCATATTATTAATTAAGAAGATAGTTTGCCAGGTAAAAAGCTCTATTCAGAAATTTTCCTCACAAAAATCTCATATTTATTGTGAGGAGGGTTATAAAACAGTGATTGACTGTGAAAGTGTATCAGGCCTATTTACATCACCATATTAGCCTATCTGTACAGTAAAAATGCTGTTCAATATGTAAAGCATATATCTGTCAGTATGCAAAATAGAATTTGTTGATACAAGTTTGTTTTCACATGTTCGACCAAATGATTTTTAGCATCAAAGTTGAAAAATGTATGCATTGGTTAGCACTCCAGCTTCACAGCAAGCGAGTCCTAGTTCAATTCTAACTTTTTCTGTGGAGTTTGGACATTCTTAGTGTGTGCGTGGGCTTTCTGGACATTTTCTGCTTTGCCCCCAAAGATCAAAACCATCAGTAGCCAAATTAAATAATCTAAAGTGGTTGAACATGTGAATCGCCCCATGTCTGTATATGTTGCTCTCTGATCAAGGCGTACACTGTCCCTCAGTTGGTGAAAATTGGAATTGAGTGAGTTCGGCTGACTTGTATCTTGTGTATGGGATTTGTAGAAAGGATTTTTTAAAATGTATAAACATTGAATCATTACTACCATCTGCATCTTTTCAGGACAAGTCAATAATGGTGATCACCCATCAATAAGGATGAGTGTTATCTATGACTTTTATGAAAAATAACCCCTCATATGGTGTGGAATGTTTGTGTTTGTAATTCTACTTGTGAAATTAACTTTACCTTTAACATACAACCATATCTAACAACAAAAATAATTGAATAAAATAAAAAGACATTGCAATTCTTGAGACTGTCTGGTGCAGATAAATGGTTAGCCCAAAAATCATCTCAATCAATTGATATGGGATGCTAGGATTCCATTCACATGAAATGAATTAATGATAGATAAGGGAGCATAAAATCAAGTTTTTACCAGTAAGTACAAAGCAAGTTGTACTATTATAGATTTTTGTAACTGTAATGTTGATAACTGATTTTTAGAAAAGTAAATACTGTGTTATAGATAATTTGATTTAGTTACTGTAGTGTGACATTTTGTAATGCAACAACAACCCTCTATCTCTGCACTATAATCTGTGCATTACTACCTTAGCTGATGCCAACACTTCCATGGTTTAACAGGATAATTTAAAACCATTGCATTGAATGTCAAAACATTTTTCATGAAGATGTTCCTTGTCTACTGTGATCTGCTTTGTTCCTTATCTGTTCTAGTTATTGTAACAATAATACAATCAATAATAATACAATACAATCTTTCTCTATTCTGTTTCCTGCAGTGTTGTCATGAGACTTGTTCAGAAATCCTTTTGCGTTCTGATTTCATTCACATTCTATTCTGTAATTTTCTGGCAGTATGAATCCCCTTGCACTCAAAGCTGTCCTTCACATTATAGTGTCCAACCATCCAACCCAAACCATCAGAGAAAATTGAATGAAATGTGAAAGCTTTTTCAATTGTGGTAAAGACAACAAACATATACATATGTAAGCTATTCAAAAGAAGGCCGCTCTGTCCCAAAAATTACAGGCTATTGTTCAATGAGTCATTGAACTAGTATTCAGCACTAATTTACCAACTACTTCTTTGCAAAAACCTGTTTTGCCATACCAAAGATACAGTTTTGAAATTCCAGATTGTCTAAGAATTTGGTCTACATCATTTCAACCTTTTTCTCTTCAAGAGCTTATGTTTTCCTTGTTTGTGTGATTTCATCAGCTCCTCCTCAGGCTGTAGTTTTACAGCCTCCTCTTGGTGCTCCACAAATAGACATCAAAGATGAGAGGGAACAAGCTGGACCATTGGGAGGGAGGAGAAAGAGTGAAGTAGAGGTGGATACGTCTGGTTCCTGCTGGAATCTGAAAATTACTTGTTGGATAAGAGGCTGTGTAAACTACCGCTTCCCTGCCAGCATAGACCCTTTCACAAGTGAGATCCCACCTATTTCTACCTTCTCATGTAATTAATACACTATGGAAGAAACTTCACATATTTTTCACAATGCATCTATCCATTGCTAACATAGTGAATCAAAGGTAGATTTTGCTACATCTTGTGATCTAAGCGCTGTATTTGTCTTCCCACAGACCAAATGTATGTGCTGTGGATGTGTTTGGTCTCTCTGGCATGGAACTGGAACGCATGGTTCATCCCAGTGCGTTGGGCATTTCCCTACCAGACCTCAGAGAATATATACTACTGGCTACTGACTGACTACATCTGTGACCTTATTTACATCCTGGACATCACCATCTTCCAGCTGCGTTTGCAGTTTGTTCATGGAGGGGACATAGTTGTGAGTTTAAATGTTAAATTTGTACTGAACTGACATGCCATGATGGAAAATAAGAATTACAGTGCAAAAGGCTACTGCTGGTAAGATTAAGAGGTCAGCTTCATCTCAATAATGTTATTACTTGAAATTATTCCATCTATTAATGATGCAGTCTTCAGAGCATAGTACAGGTATTACTGTAAGATGACTTCTTATCATACATCTTTGTCTAAAAAAGCCACCCATCCATGCACCCACCTTCTACCGCTGATCCGGGGTTAGGTCACAGGGGCAGCAGCTGAAACAGAGAAGCCCAGATCTTTCTCTCCCTGGCCACTTGGTCTAGCTTTTCCAGGGGGGATCTCAAGGTGTTCCCAGGCCAAACGGAACGCATAGTCTTTTCAACATGTCTTTGGTCTTCCTCTGGGTCTCATCCCTGTCGGACATGCCTGGAACATCTAACTTGGGGGGCATCCAGTCTCCTCCGCATGGCTGAACTCTTCACCCACTCTACACCCTGCGGAGAAAACTCATTTTGGCTGCTTTGATCCGTTACCTTGCTCTTTTGGCAACTAACCACAACTCATAACCGTAGGTGAGAGTAAGAACATAGATCGACCGTTAAATTGAGAGCTTCACCTTTTGGCTCATCTCCTACAGAGAGCAGATCACTGCTTATGCTGCACCAATCCGCCTGCCGATCTCCCGCTCCATCCTTCCCTCACTTGTGAACTAGACCCCAAGATACTAGAACTTCTCCACTTGGGGCAGGAATTTATCCCCCCCGGAGTGGGCACTCCACTAAGCTCAACAGAAGTAATTCTCTATGGCCTTCCTGAGCTCCTCCCACGTCCAGGTTTTTGCCTCAGCGATAAATGAAGTTGCATGCTGCTTGGCTTGCCAGTACATGTCAGCTGCCTCCAGAGCCCTCTTGGCCTTTTCATTTCTGCTGTATCGGTTCAGAAAAAAATGGAAATTGTTGTTAATCAAATTACAATCAGATATTTAGCTTTCCTTCATTACGTTGTGTTTTTTCCTTTGAAAATATTGATGAATTGTTTTTGTTGTTGTTTTTCTAATTATAGTGTGACAAACGAGCGATGAGGAAGAATTACATGAAAACAAAACGCTTCAGGGTGAGTAATCAGAGAAGCTCTAATTTTGATGTTTCCTATATTATCAGCTATATTATCAGTCAAAATTTCAGAGTCAATTAAGAGTCAAAGGAGAGTTGTCCGTCCTATGTTTCAGCTTGATGTTGCCAGCCTTCTGCCTCTAGAGCTCTTCTATTTTAAGACTGGCATCAACCCTCTGCTACGTTTACCCAGGTTGCTGAAGGTGAACCACTGTAACCTCAATTTCAGGCATTCCTTTAGAATATTTCCAAGTACTCGCACACTGACATTATCCCTGACAATCCAGTAGATCATTTTATGTAATTGCAGTGGAATTTTGCTGAGACCCATTTTGTGTCTAGTCGCAAGTCTGAATATAGCACATGTAAAAAGGTGTTAGTTGGCATACTGAATCCAGCAATCATAATAAGCGGATCTGCAATAATGAATTTTCCTAAGCTATGTTATAATAAAGCATTTCTGTATTTTTATCAATGCCTCCACAGATCAACTCTTTCTTTGAGTTCAACGAGCGTTTAGAAGCTATTTTGACCAAAGCCTACATCTACAGGTCAGCTGTAAAATTACATTACCTTTTTTCCAGGAATGCTGAGACCTTTACAAGGTCATTGCCTTGAGGGAATATCTTCTCATTTTGTGTCATGATTAACCTTATCCCAAAGAAGAGTTGATTCAATTTGGAAGATTAACAATTAAGGCCAGACACTTTCAACAATTCCACACAAACATCTTGTTTAGGGCAGCAGTACTGCCTGAATGTTGGCTAAAATCGGATTTCTGGCCAGAGATGCGACGCCCAAAAGTCCAGGGGGTATTTGGGGAAGAATATTGACTGGATGTTATGCTGACTCCCCTGAAGGGGGAAACTAACTGTATGCCTCTATCCTTGGTTAGGATAGTGAGAGGAGAATTTTTTTTACATATTTGTGGAGGTGGGGGGAAACCAGAGACCCTGGTGGAAATTCAAATAAGCATGGGGTGATATACTATGTATATTTTGGGTCCGTCTTCCTAAAATATATCAAGAAACAGAAATGTTGTAGAATTTAATAGAGTTTACAATGCTATTTGAACTTTCCCCCTTTATTTTTTAGGGTAATAAGAACTACCACCTATCTCCTTTATTGTCTACATTGTAATGCCTGTCTCTACTACTGGGGCTCTGCTTACAAAGGACTGGGTTCCACCAAGTGGGTGTACAATGGCCAGGGCAACAGGTGCGTGGACAAATCACTTCATGAAATTGCTTACATAGTTTTGTTTTGTTGAGCAAATATAATGGTGATTACAATTTATAGTAAAACATTTTTTTCCCTGCGTTTTACACCCTCTGTGCTCTTTTTGTCCAGTTACATACGATGTTATTATTTTGCTGTGAAAAGCCTGATCACCATTGGGGGACTGCCAGATCCAACCACACTGTTTGAGATTATCTTCCAACTTATCAACTACTTTGTTGGAGTCTTTGCCTTTTCTATCATGATTGGACAGGTGAGTGTACATGTACTGTGAAGAATCCATTGTTCTTTGGATTACTTCAAATGTAGTGTTGCACTTTGACTTTTGTCATCTGATTTCCCTTCAGATGCGTGATGTGGTTGGTGCAGCTACAGCAGGTCAAACCTATTATCGTACCTGTATGGACAACACAATTAAATATATGTCTTCATATCATATCCCCAAAGATGTCCAGAAGCGAGTCAAAACATGGTATAACTACACCTGGCAATCACAAGGCATGCTTGGTAAGAGGAAGATTATTTTAGCAAACTGTTGTCTATCCCTATCTGACAGTTTGAGAACATAATTTCCCCTTTTGATACAAAGAGGAGCAGTAAACTGCCACAAGAAAAGGTCACCAAACTATAAAAATGTTTAAATGTAATTTTCTAATAACACAAAGTGCACGTTACAGCATTCAATAAACAATGGTAAACAATATATAAGACAGGAAAATAGGCCTTTCCTTAAAAACATAAAATGTATCCTTTGGTAGTGTTACTTCTCGAGTAAACAAATTCAATTGAAACTAGACTGAGGACAGAAGTCAGCATTTGTGAGCAGCATTATAGTTTCATGCCTAGAAAGAGTACTAAAAATGCAGTATTTACTTAAAGAATGCTGGTAGAGAAATACAGAGAAAGTCAGAGGGAGCTGCATTGTGCTTTTGTAGACCTAGAAAAGGCTTATGACAGGGTGGCAAAAGATGAACTATGATATTGGATGAGGATATTTTGAGTGGCAGAGAAGTATTTTAAACTGCCACAGGACATGCATGCAAATGCAAAGCAGTGGTGATGTGAGCTGTAGGTGATGAGATGAGATTAGTTTAGACAGGAATCTCCATGGACCATGATGTTTGCAGATGACATAATCTGTAGTGAGAGCAGGGAACAGGTGAAGGAAATCTAGAGAGTGGGAGGTATGCTCTGAAAAGGAGAGGAATGAAGGTTAGTCACAGTAAGACAGAATATCTAAGTGTGAGTGACAGGGACCCATGTGGAACGATGAGTCTACACAGAGTGCAGATAAAGAAGGTGTGGGATTTTCAGTGGATAAGGTCAACATTCTAGACCAATGGAGAGTGTGGAAAAGAGGTGAAGAAAAAGGTTCACCCATGTATCAGGGGTGACCAAAGGAATACCAAAGAGAAGATCTCTGAATGTAGTAAAAGAGGACATGAAGTTAGTTGGTGTGAGAGAAGAGGATACCGAGAATAAGGTTAGATGGAGGAGGTTTATTTGCTGTGGAGAACTTTAACAGTTCTGTAAACAAACGCAAAATGTAACTAGCTGTTATCCTGTGTCTTCAAAACAAAAAACCTTTATAAATTGTTGAATATAATTACATTTATATCACTCTTAAATTACATTTATATCACTCTTGACAAACCTCTCCTTGAGCCGCCACCTTATTGTGGTGGAGGGATTTGCATGTCCCAGTGATCCCCAGGAGCTATGTTGTCGGGGGCTTTATGCCCCCGGCAGCTTTACACCTTTGGCAGGGTCCTTCAGGGTGCATGGTCGCCAAACCAGTCTACATGTGTTTTGTGGACCTGAATAAGGCATTTGACCGTGCTCTGCAGGGAATCCTGTGGGGGGGTGCTCCGGGAGCTGAAGCAGTACAGCTACCAGTCCATAACTGCTGGCGTTGACAGACACAGCTATGGGCCCTGTCATAGTCAGAATAGGTGCCTTTGAAAGAGTCCTTTTAAGGTCCTCAAAAACTGACTGCTGTGAAAAGCCCCAAGTCCAGATGTTTTTGCTTCTTTAGAAGCTCATACAATGGTTGGCTCACTGTTGCAAGGGCTGGGACGAACCTTTTAAGGCAACTCACTCTTTTAAGCACATTTTCAGCTGGCATGAGTTGGTGAATGTCCTCAACTTTGTTGGGGTTGGGGCGTGACCCCTGATTAGTCAATAAGATGACTAAGAAAGCATTGTCGGTTCTGCCTGACGGAGAACTTTTCCTTGTTGAGTTTCAACCCTGCTGACTCGATGCGCTGCAGAACCTTCTCGAGTTGGGCTTCATGCCGCAGTCGAGGTCCAATACACAAGAATTTCATCCATCCAAACTGTGTTATAAATGTTGTCCACTTGCAGCTATCTGGATGCAGTGGAATTTTTCAGAATCCACTGGCAGTGTCCAGGGAAGAATAAGCTGTTGCACCCCTCAGCTTTGCTGTTATCTCAGGATAATAAGCAGGATGTAGTGTTCCCTTGTAACTGACTCATTCAGTTTTGGATCATGGGTGCACAACATGCAGTAGGTTGCGTCAGCCGCTAGATGATCCCGTTATTCTCCATTCCTTTCAGATCCTCTTGTACTTTCTGTGACTGGGAAAAAAGCATGTTGTGCAGCATCACCTCTTTGCTCAATTTTGACTGGTTCAGTTTTAAGCGTGGCATGCTCACCATAGGCTGGCAGATGACAGGTGTTAGGTTTGACTTTATCTCCCTGCCTCACCAGGTTCATCCTCACAGATAGAGTCCAGCTGAGTAGGTTGTAGTCCCTATGTCAATGGACTACGTAGGCTGTGAATGGGTAGTCTTTCCCTTTGTGACTGACTGTTGCATTGAAATGGCCCAGGCACAAGAGCTCTCCAGGGCTGTCCAAAGGAATGTCAGGTGGTGCTAGTGTCCTCTCAAGAGTGAGTGTGTGAAATGCGATGTAATTTATAACTGTGACATCGGCTCCTGTATCAATTTTAAATTCTAGTGGGGAAGAATTCACCTTTAGCTGCACGGTCCACAGTTCTCTCGTCTCGCTAGCATCACACAGGGAGCCTAGAAAATATGAGGTCTGCTCAGTCCTCTCAGTCTTGGTCTCTATCACTTCATTCACTGACCTGTTGCTGCAAAATAATCTAGCCTGGTGTCCTATTTATGACAGTTATGGCATGTAGCTTTTTCCGCAGGGCACTATTCAACTTTGTTATGCTGTGTTTCCCCAAATTTTCCACATGTCTTGTTATCCCCCCCCATTTTCTGTCTTTTTAACTTTCCTTGTTGATGCTTTTGTGGTTTCCAGCCTGTGTTTTACTGCAGCTTGTGAGTGAGCTCTTTGTCCAGTATCCCAACAGGAATACGGTCGCGGACATTCTCCTCGCTGGTTGCACTAAACTCAGTGCCTTTATAGATCGTACAGGGCTCAGATAAAACACTCACCTCTTTCCCCTGGCCACTGGACTCGCTAGTAAACAAATGCTCATTCGTGTATAATATTCCTCCGCGGAAAGAAGAGCTGTCAAATTTCTCTACTACAAAGGGAAAGTCTTTGTGGTGTCCGTCCTGAGTGAATGACTTGTCATTTGCCTCATTGACCATTGCATTAGACAGCCCACCTGCGCTTCTCCATTGCCTTTGTTACGTTTTCTAGCGAGCCTGTACCACTCCAAGCATCTTTTTCCAGTCCAGCCACTCGGTCAGCATATCAAATGGGAAAATTTGCTGGGGGATTAAACTACGCCATTTAACATTGTCCATTGTCTGTCTTTGTCTCTTTGTATGTTGAAACACTTCTGACACCATGTACAAACCCCAATTCGAATTAAGTCATAGACATTGTGTAAACATAAAAATAAGAACAGGATGCAATGATTTGCAAATCACTTTCAACCTATATTTAGTTGAATATACTCCCCTGACAAGATTTTTAATGTTCAAACTGAGAACAGTTTTTGTTTTTTTGCAAATATTAACTCATTTTGAATTTAATGCCTGCAACATATTCCAAAAAATATGGGACAGAGGCAACAAAAGAATGGGGAAGTTGAGGAATGATCAAAAAACACCTGTTTGGAATATTCCACAGGTGAAATAGAAACAGGTGAGTGTCGTAATTAGGTAAAAAAGGAGCATCCCCAAAAGGCTCTGTTGTTCACAAGCAAGGATGGGGCAAGGTTCATCACTTTGATGAACTTTGTTCATCATCTACCTGTACCGGTCTGTCGTGGTGAAGATGGAGCTGAGCTGGAAGGCGAAGCTCTCAATTTACCAGTCGATATACGTTCCTACCCTCACCTATGGTCACAAGCTGTGGGTAGTGGCCGAAAGATCGAGATCAAGGATACAAGCGGACGTAGCGTTCTCTCCTTTAGAGATAGGGTGAGAAGGTCGGCCATCCAAGAGGAACTGGAGAGCAGCTGCTCCTATGCATAGAGAGGAGTCAGATGAGGTTGCTCGGGCATCTGGTCAGGATGCCTCCTGGACGTCTCCTGGGGGAGGTAATCTGGGCATGTCCATCTGGGAGGAGGCCACGGGGAAGACCCAGGACACGCTGGCGAGACTATGTCTCTCGGCTGGCCTGGGAGCACCTTGGGTTCCCCCCGGAAGAGCAGGACCATGTGGCTGGGGAGAGGGAGGTCTGGGCCTCCCTACTCCAGCTGCTGTCCCCGCGACCCAACCACGGATAATTGGAAGAAGATGGATGGATGGATGGATCATCCACGGTCCATGATATCGTCAAAAGATTCAGAGAATCTGGAGAAATCTCTCTGCACAAGTAGCAAGGCGAAAAACCAATATTGAATGCCCATGACCTTCCATCGATCAGACGGTTCTCCATCAAATATGGGCATCTTTGTGTAAAGGATATTGCCAAGTGGGCCCATGAACACTTCAGAAAACCATTGTCAGTTCATACAGTTTGTCGCTGCATCTACAAATGCAAGTTAAAACTGTACCAATCAAAGCGAAAGCCATTTATCCACAACCCCCAGAAACGCCACCGGCTTCTCTGGGCCCAAGCTCATCTGAAATGGACCGATGCAATGAGGAAAAGTGTGCTGTGGTCTGATGAGTGTACATTTCAAATTGTTTATGGAAATAATGATCTTCATGTGCTCCAGGCTGAACAGGAAAAGACCCATCCAGATTGCTATCAGCACAAAGTTTGAAAGCAATTGTCTGTGATGGTATGGGGTGGGTGTCAGTTCACACTGCATTGGGAACTTGCACCATTAATGCTGAAAGATACATAAAGGTTTTCGAAGAACATATAGTGCCTTCCAAGCAGGGTCTTTTTCAGGGAAGTCCCCGCATATTTATGCAAGAAAATGCATGGCTTTCATAGTAAAAGAGTGTGGGTACTCTACTGGCCTGCCTGCAGTCCAGACTTGTCTCCTATTGAAAATGTGTGGTGCATTATAAAGTGCAAAATATGACAACGAAGACCCCGGACTACTGATCAATTGAAGTTGTACATGAAGCAAGAATGGCAAAGAATTCCTCTTACAAAGCTTAAACAGCTAGTGTCCCCACTTCCAAAAGACTTATTGAGTGTTGTTGAACAGAAGGGTGATGAAACACAGTGGTAAAAACGACTCTGTCCCAGCTTTTTCGGAATGTGTTGCAGGCAACAAATTCAAATTGAGTTAATATTTGCAAAAAAACAATAACTGTTATTAGTTTGAACAGTAAATATCTTGTCTTTGAAGTGTATTCAACTGAAATTAGGGTGGAAAGGGATTTGCAAATCATTGTATTCTGTTTTTATTTACATTTTACACAACGTCCAAACTTCATTGGAATATGTAAAATATTAATATAGAATAATTGAGGGATACTCGATTTTATTCTCGGGTCTAACAGTATCTGTGGGGTTTCTCTTCTAACGTGTACTATAAAACGTCACTGTCGGAAAACTGCCCTGACTGTTGACATTATTTCCGGCCTATGACACCATATATTACAGCTGCCATGCATATGCCCCAACTTTTACTTAAGATGCTAAGAAAGATACCTCGGCTTCAAGTGAAAGGAAGCTGCAAGTTGAATGGCAGTTACAAAACTAAACTTGCACAAAAAATAATGGGACACAACTCAATAGTAACTGGAAAATATGGTATTTTTTGAATGTATGGTTGTGTGTGTGTATGCATAGATAATACAAAATCTGTTTTACTGCCTGTCACCAGATGAGCAGGAACTGCTGGCTCAGCTGCCAGATAAGATGCGTTTGGATATTGCAATTGATGTCAACTATTCAATTGTCAGCAAAGTTCCTTTGTTTCAGGTAAGAATGCTTATTATATGAAATTATTTGAAGGAGAAAGTACTTCCTGGCTTTTAAGCAGTAAAAACAATAAAACATCCTGTTTTATACTCCTGCCATAATGGTCAAACCTTGAAACTATATATCAAGGTCAGAGTGTTCTGTGATCAATTTCACACTATATAAGCAGTTTCTTGACACATGTGCAAGGAGGCTTGTATTTTCCATCAACTCCCTACGCTCTCACACACCTTTAAAGCCTTTATGGTACTTGTTTCAACTGTATTGCTGACTTCTTCCTTATTTGCCAGTCATTCTGGAGATTCTCATGGCGTGGCCTTTGGACTGTGCAAGAGTTCTGGCTTAAAACCATTAATTGTCAGTGTCCTACAGCTCTGGAATAGTCTTGTTGAGGAAATAAACTTTGTTAGCTCATTTACCCCTTTTAAGTACTTTGTGTAAAAATGTGCATTTACTGTACTTTCATTTATTTAAGGTTCTCCATTCCTGAAGTAGGATTGTCAAGTTGGGGTATCTTCTAAATACAAATGGTTTTACTAAATAAATTTAGGTTTTACTTTTATGGATTGTATGTTTAAACTTCTGCTTTTCATTAAAATATGAATATATTACAGTGTAGTATTTTAGTGTTATAATGGAACAAACACTTCAGAAAGACAAGTATTATTATCATCATTATAATTTTTAGAATTGTTATAATTGTTTTTGTTGTTGTTGCATGCCCTTCCTAGCCGTTTCAGCTGAATGCCAAAAAAATGCTATAGCAAATAAGCTTGACAAAAAAAGTCACTTAGAGGCAAAACCAACATTTTGATTTGTATTTGTATTGGCATTTTATGTCTATGTCCTATGGTCTGTCTTAATTGTAATTAATTCCTCCTAAGGTCTTCAGCGGTCCACAGTGAAAGTTTGTGAAGCATGCAAGTTAAGTCCCAAGGGTGTTGAAGTGTTGTTGAGCAAGACACTGAACCCCTAACTGCTCCCCTGGTGTCGCTAGATGGCTGCCAACTACTCATGCTTCATCCATTATGGGTTATATGCAGAGAAGAATATCCTGCAAGGGATTAATGAAGCATAATAAGAATTTAAAAAAGTTCATCATGCAATTACATTCTAGCATGGTGACGCTTTTTGATGTTTTGACATTACCTTTTATGCAGCAGTATATAACCTCCACATAATACAATCCCTGTTATACTTCCTAACTCTGATAAGAGTTCCCTTTTTGAACAGCCTGTGGAAGTGGCATTTAACAAGAGGACTACATTGTATCACATCCGAAAACTCACATCACATTCAATATATGATGGGTTTTGATGAAAATGTTTAGTGTTGTCGATATGCCCTGAATGTTTATATTGAGTGATGGGAAATTCCCATGTTATACCCATGCATTGAGTAGCATTTAGAAAACATTAAGTGGCTTCTTTTTCAAATATATACAATAAAGAGCACCACCCCAGGAATTTGAATAGGCTTTCCAGATGGATAAATTGAGTTTCCATATAAGTGACTGGTGTTATGAAAATGATAGATTTAATGTTCTCTCGTTTTGCAAAAATGACTTTTTGCACATCTCACAGTGATACTCAGCTGTGTTTCTGCTAATAGGACAAATTCTTTTTCTCTGAAATCAGTATCTATTTTGTGATCATTAACATCCATCTGTTGCAGGGCTGTGACAGACAGATGATCTTTGACATGCTAAAAAGCCTTCGATCTGTTGTCTACTTACCAGGGGATTATGTATGCAAAAAGGTTAGCATACGTACATGAGCACACGTGTATGTGTGTGTGTTTGTATCAACAAATGTTGTTGACTTTTATTTTATGTCCTGCTTCATCATCGTCATTGATAATTCTCACTCAGGGTGAGGTTGGTCGAGAGATGTATATAATAAAGGCTGGGGAAGCTCAGGTGGTAGGAGGACCAGATGGGAAGACAGTTTTCGTTACACTGAAAGCAGGTTCGGTCTTTGGAGAGATCAGGTAGACACTTTTAAATTTCTGCTGGGAAAAGTTTTTTCAATAGTGGTGGTTATTTTTACCTAAACAATCAATATTGTCTCTCTGATTTTCAGTTTGCTTGCAGTGGGTGGGGGTAATAGACGCACAGCAAATGTGATTGCTCATGGCTTTGCAAATCTCTTCATCCTTGACAAGAAAGACCTGAATGAGATCCTCGTACACTATCCCGAGTCCAAGAAACTGCTGCGTAAGAATGCCAGGTTAGGTGTGAGTAATATTAACCATGTCCAGAATTGAAAAAAAAAAATGTTGTGCTGGCTGATGGTTATTTTTCTCAATGTAAATTACATTGGTTTATCTTTATGGTCAGGAGGGGAGGCTACTGTCAACTCTTTCTTGGTTATTTTCTTTGTCAATTGATGTCTATAGAAGTTCTTGATCATCCAGGTCATGATTGATTCTTGTCAAATTTTGTTGTGGCAATTGGACTTGATTCCTTCCACTGAAGACATTTCACCACCCATCTGAGAGGCTGCTTTGGTTATGGAGCCTTGGGATTTTTCAGTATATTACTCTAGGAGTTATCTACTGAAAGATGGGGAGTTTTCAGTATATAAGTGTTAGGAACTATTTACCAAAAACTACCAATGTCCATTAGAACTGAGAGTTTAAACACCTGCAAGGGATGAAATCAAGTCCAGCTGCCAAGATAAAATTTGACAAGGCTTTGTCAATTGATGGTTATATACAGTAGTTTTAGCTCTACAGAGAGACCGCAACAGTATTTATTAAAAACATGTGACTTTTATTAATTCTGTTTTCTAATACTGAGTCCTAAACCACAGGAAAATGCTTACAAAAGGAAAAAAACCTGAGTCCAAGGATGAGGCTAAGGAACATTCCCAGAGTCAGATTGCTTCTTTCAGGTCAGAGACTCCCAAACTTCTGAAAGCCGCTCTGGAAGTGACTGAGAGGTCATCTGGACTTAAAGTAGCCCTGGCTAAGCTTAAAGAGAAGACCAAGTCTAATATTTCATTGCAGGTAAAATAAAACTGTAAAAATGCCCATCTTATCAACTATCTTATTGTAAAATCAATTACAGGAGCAAAACATACATCCAACAAACACACTTCTTTTCAAACTACAGTATAAGAGTACTGGGCTGATTTGGGGGATTATAAGTACAATTTTACACTATTCGAATTACTCAAGAAGCAAAGAATACTGTTTCTAACTATTTACCTTTGAATGATTGGGGGCGGCGTGGCGCAAGGGATTAGAGCGGTCAGACCAGGAACATTCCTGGTTTGATTCCCGAGCTCCTCCTAGCCTTTTGAAGTGTTGTTGAGCGAGATTTAACTGCTTCCCTGGCAGTGGCAGGTGGCTGCCTTCTGCTCGTGGTTCATCCATCGAACTTTCACTGATATTCAGCTGTATGCATAACTGAAAGTGATGAATAAGGGTTTTTCTAGTCTATGTACACTCAAACGAGAGATGCCCTTTTTGTTTTCTTTTTTTCTGGATATTTTTTGACTTCTTCAATAATGTCATTTGATGCCTTTTCAATATATTTATTTAGTACAATATTGTGAGAAATTTTCATGCAATTATTCTAACAATTGAAGTTGCAGGTAGACAATTTATATGCTGCCCCAAGGCGGCATAAGTCAGTTTTCTCCTTGTGCAGTTCCAAACATAGATAAATACAGAGGGTTTTCTCAGAGAAAGCATCCAATGTAAAACCTTTGCCAAACTAAAAATGCAAATCAAATTATTTTGACTTTCATACCAGATTGTTCATGGCCCAGGTTAACTATGACTGTAAGCAGTTACTGGTGGATAATGGGCTTTCTGTGGGGGAAGAAGGAGAGGAGGAAGGGTTGTCCGAAGCCAGAGAGGGAAGAGGACATGCCAGAGTCTCGAGGGTGGGAATATGAACTTTAAATGTTCAGACTGTGACCGTAAAAGCTAGAGTGTTTGTTGACTTTTTGTTGAGGAGGAAAGCGGATATAAAGCTGTAAAGAGGAGAGTCTTTTGTGATTTTCAAGGAGGGGTTGAGAAAGGCTCTTGGTGATCAGGAGGAGCTTCCAAATGACTGGACAACAGCAGGTAATATGTTTGTTGAGACACATATATAGTGTGGCACAGAGGATAAGACAGGAGGCAGATATGAAAACGTTGAAGTTCTCTTTTGGATTGACAAGGATGGGTAGGATCAGGAATTAGTTCGTCAGAGGGACGGAGATCAGAGGCCAGACTGGGATGGTTTGGTCACATACAGAGGAGAGATGTGAATATATTGATAAAAGGATGCTGAGGTTGGAATAGCCAGGCAGGAGGCTTAGAGGAAGACTGAAGAGGAGATTTATGGATGTAATAAAAGAGGACATGCAGTTAGTTGCTGTGAGAGAAGAGGATGCAGAGGGTAGGGTGAGAAGAGGGGTGTTGACTGCTGTGGTAGCCCATGAAGGGAGCAGCCATTAAGAAAAAGAAGAATAGGACTCTATTAATGTAGCTTATAAAAAATGGTGTCTTGCAAGATGGTCTTCTCTTGATGTAAATATACTCCGGCAAAAACTTCAGATGACAGAGATCAGTATTATTAATGTTCTATGTATTGCCTCTAACTCTTACAGGCCTCCAACTCTTCTTCGCTGGCTCCTCAGTCTCCAATCTCTACTCCTGACTTAGCCACACCATCATCGATCTCTGCCACTTCCACATCATTTCACTCTCCTTCTCATGTACTGCCTCCCTCATCATAATGTACCAGGAAGCAGGCCAAAATGTTATGTCAGCAATGATGACAGGAATGTAGGCATATAGCAGAAAGAAAATGAGCCGTGTTTATTCCTTAGAGGGCAAACAAAGAGGGTTGTATATAGTCTAATTTTGGGAAATTTGTCAAAAACTGAGCAATCTATAAATCACACCATTCTAAGTATAAAACAATAGAATGCGAAAAAAATTATTCTGGTAAAAATTTTAACTATCTGTGAATGCTGAGTGTGAAAGCTTCATTACAAAAGATCAAGATGGTAAAACTCTATTCTGAGCAGGGTTTTACTCAACTGCTTTGAATAATGGCTTTTTTTAAAGATGCATCTATTGCATCTATAGTAGTTAATCATTTTGATAGTACCTGTTGTAACAAGGTGTAAAATGTGCTTTTTCAGCATGGTTACAGTGCTGAACTGAAGTTCAACTCAACATTTTTCTTTTTAAGATTGAATTTATAAATCTTTATTTGCTCAATTAAATTTCCAATAAAACTCTCCTTACATCTTTGGAATGTACAAACAATCTATCTATTTGCACTTAAATACTACATGTTTTGAGATTCTACTCTATATAAACTTTGTCTTACATGCATTTGTGTTGTATTTATGTGTGCTACCTACACAACTGGTGCTTTGACAAAATGAAAACAATGATATTACACTAGAGTTTTATTTAACATTATATAACGCAAGTATAAACAATATATGCATCCACCATCATGGAGTTTGTGATAAATATGACATCACTCCTAGTTTCGATGAGTGGAAATTCCAACAAATTTGTTTTAACTGTAGCTAAATTATCACATCATTAAATCAAGTCAAAAATATAGTATTGTTATGTATCATCCCATTAAGAAAAAAGTTTTGGAAATTAGTTTCCATTTTTAAAATACCAACCATATTAATAATATCACTAATACTTGGCATAGTTTTTAAGCCAGCAAAACAAAACTGTTAAATAATCTGCGGTAAGAATTATACAATTCAAAAGAAGTGCATGTGGAAATTTACAGATTAGCGTAATAAAAAGAGTTGTTTTTCTTAAATAAATATTGTTTTCAGCAGAGTTGTTCTGGCTCATATAAGCAAGGTCTTATTCATAGATATTTGAAAAATATGTCTCCAGAGATTTGTTTGGGGAAAATAATGAATTATGATAAAAATAAATAAATAACTGATTCTGTTTGGAGTTGGGTGTTCATGGGAGTGTGTCTCTGTATTGGCTCAAAAGATGACCACCTACCTCCTAGAGAATGGCTACATCGATGCCAATTGCCAGAAAGCAGGAGTCCTGGCTTTCCCAGGGTGCTTAGAGCACTCCACAATGATCTGGGTCCAGATCCAGAAGGTCAAGCGGGAGAAGACTGACCTCCATGCCATCTGGTTGGACCTTGCCAATGTGTATGGATCAGTCCCACATCAGCTGATCAGCTACGCTAAGGAGTTCTTCCATATGACCCCCTGCATTAAGAACCTGATTATGGCTCACTTCAGTGACCTGCAGATGTGGTTTGCCCTCCAAGACTTCACCACAGGGTGGCAGCAGCTACAGGTAGGTATAGCAATGGGGTGTGCCATCTCTTCAATCTTGTTTATGTCAGCTTTTGAGGTAATCCTCATTGGAGCAAGACAAATGGTTGGAAGGATCAAGCAACCATCTGGTCAAAGGCCCCTTTGAGGAGCAACATGGATGATGTCATAAGCTTCCTCCGGACAGCACCATGTACAGCTTGACTGCTAAAAAGGATGGATGAGTTGATGACTTAGGCAAGAATGAAGATCAAGCCCGCCAATGCTGCTATCTCTGCAATGCCCAAAACGCAAGCCTCCGGCACATCCTGTCAGCCTGCAAGATTGCGCTCACTCAGGGGCGCTGCAGATTGCACCACGACCAGGTTCTGAGGTGCTGGAGAGGTGTCGACAAGATAACAAAAAGTCCCCACCATTAGAGAGCAGGATCAACTTTGTTTCAGAAGGTGGAGAACATAATCAAGCCAGGCAAAAGGTAGCAGCTCGACCCTTTTCCCCTGACAAGGAGAGGGAAATGAGGGTTGACCTAGACAGGCAACTACAGTTCCCCACAGAGATCACCACCACATCTCTCCGCCCCGACATTGTGGTATGGTCCATCAATATAAGGTGGGCTTACCTCATTGAACTTACAATCCCACATGAGGAAGAGATCGAGGCTGCCTTCTAGTACAAAAACAGCAAATATGCCGATTTGGCTGCTGAGTGTCGGGTAGCTGGCCGGGAGACCACCCTCTACCCCGTTGAGGGGGGATACCGAGGCTTTGTAGGGCTGTAAACCATGCGCCTCTTGAGTCACACAATAGTGACCGGAGGCGGGTTGAAGAAAGTGGTCAAAGAGTTAGCAGAGGAGGCAGAGAAAGGCAACTTTTGGCTCTGGCTAAGGAGGAAGGTCAGGTGCTTGGGAAAGAACAGCTAACCCCAACAACAGCCACAGGGGCTTACACCAATCAGTTGCACGGAGTGACAGGGAGACGTCCCTGTCGCTGTCCCACCACCAGGAGACGTCCCAGGCATAAAGGGGTGAAATGTATATGAATGGCGGTTCCTG
Organism: Fistularia tabacaria; assembly: GCA_901007705.1. Lineage (NCBI taxonomy): Eukaryota > Metazoa > Chordata > Actinopteri > Syngnathiformes > Fistulariidae > Fistularia > Fistularia tabacaria. The sequence goes on along the minus strand of CAAKHD010010863.1, from coordinate 85,071 downwards.
GCTGATGATCCTGCAGCGGGTGTCCCTGCGGCTGACTCATGGGCACAGGAGGAAGTGCGACAGGCAGAGATGCTGAACAGGACCTTCCATCTACCCTCCATCTACCTGTATGTCAAAATGGAATAATTGGCTTTTACTTTGATTTTACACCAATTTAGAAGTGTAAAAACACTTTATAGAATGGATGATTAATCAAAAACAACCAAACCTTTTGAAAAGAGTTTGATTTTGTTTCATTTGGTTTCGACAGACAGACAGACAGACAGACAGACAGACAGATAAAGAGGAAGTGAAAAAGAGAAAGTCACAGATTACTTGGTATCAGTGGTTGATGGGATGTGGCAGTCCTCTCGTTGACTCCTGCCTCCCAACCCAATGTAAAAGCTGAGATTGGACCACAGAATTCACCATTAGGCAACAAACCAGACTGAGGGGGAAACTCATGGAGCCCATGGGAGAGCAAGAGAGGGATAAGATGTAACCTGTAAACCTCCAACATTTGGATCAGAAATACTAACTTTACACAAAATCAAGCTCAAGGTCATACCTTTAGTAGTCCGGTGATTCATTTTATGGATCCCTAAGGGGTTAAACCATGGACTGATGCATATGTGATAAAGGCTCTTTCCCTCATCCCTGAAAGCTATGGGGGAGTGGGGTGGCTCGTATAACTGCTAGAAAGACTGCAGAAGACCAAGAGGACAGTCCTAAAGGGAGAAGGAAAAGATGACTGCTTCCCCTTTCAAGGAACTGTTCCCAGCTGCCACCACACAGAACACTGGGCTCAAGACTGCCCCAGGTTGTTTGCACTTACCCCCAACTATGACTGAGAAGGGGAGACAAGAGTGGGAGGGAGTGCAGAGGCTAACAAACTAGTGGTTAAAAGAGAAAGTTTTTTTTTTTTCTACGAAATTTACAATGAGTGGTTATTCTATGATTGTGATGATTATGAATGATTATGATTTGCGTCATAATCAATTTCACATCCACTGCAGAAAGGGCTGAAGATGAAAGAGAGAGAAAGGGAAAGCTGTTTTCCCCCTTAAACAGCTGCTCCAAAAAGCAAAGACCCTCAGACAGCAGTTTAACCTTACAGAGCTATGCCATTGGAAATGGCAAATGGAAAAATTGGGAAATTACCCAGGCGCATGAATGAGAGAATGAATGTTTGTTTGTCTCTATATGTGGCCCTGTGATCGATTGACGACCGGTCCATGGTGTACCCCGCCTCTTGTCCAATGATAGCTCGGATAGGCTCCAGCATCTCTACAACCCGGAGTGCAGGATAAGTGGTAGATAATGAATGGATGGATGAATGGAAATAGCAACAAGCCTGGCAGAGTTGTTGCAGTAGATCAAGCCACGCCCTCCGCAGCCGAATGAGAGTGCCAAGCAACTCTGCAAAGGATATGAGGCTCCTATCATGCATTAATGCAGGGAGTAAGTTTAGACAGGATAGGGAAAGTGGGAGGAATGAGATAAGTACATCATGGGATATCCAGGGATGTTTTTGGAGTGTGGGAGGAAACCAGAGAACCCACACGCAGACAACATGCAAAACTCACACTGAAAAGTCCCCTGTCGAAGTCGAACCAGGGTCCTTTGTGCTGTGAGGTCGAAAGGACTAACTAATGCCCCATCCTGTTAAAAATATATAGTGTAAAATAAGTCTTTACATAAAAATGTTGTCAAAGCTGTATTGGAGAGTGGCAAAGAAAAAGCAATTGTTGAAAAAGGCTCACATTACATTTTTCCTGTCATTTGCCCAAAGACATGTGGGAGACTCCAAGCTCACTTAGAAGGAAGGTTCTTTGGTCTGATGACACAAAATATAGATTTTTGCCAATTGGAATGGACACTTTGTTTGGCGAAAACACCAAACACCTCACATCACCACAAATACATTAACTCCAGCATGAAGCATGATGATGGCAACTACATGCTCTGTGGATGCTTCTCAGCAGCAAGCCCTGGAAGGCTTGTAAACATAGATGGTTGAATGAGTGCTGAAAAATATTGCCTCATCCAGCAGGGTTAATCTAATTCAATCTGAAAGAGATTCATGACTTGGGAGAACATTTATTTTGCAGCAAGATAACGACTGAAGCCTACATTTAAAGGTTATAGGAGAACAACAGGGACTTTTCCAGTGTGGCCAAGTTAAAGCCCTGATTTCAATCAAATTACAATTATGTGGCTAGACTTAAAAAGAGCTATTTACTTCCAACACTTCCGTTTTACATTTCTGGCTCATGCCTGTTACTCACTGTGTGTATTGCAAGTTGTCACTCTTGTCATTCATTGTAATTGCAGATCAGAAAGTTGTGTCTTTTACTTAGCAGTTTGAGAAAAATAAATGTCAGGAGGTCCAATGCCAGTCCTATGAAAAAATGAGTCAGCGGCAGGGCTGTTAAAAACGGCTCTCAGAGAATTGAATGAATCATGCTGCATAGTAAAGAAGCAACAACATACTGAATTTTTCTCAAGTGTACTTATATTTGTAGACACTGCTGTGAAAAAGGTGTGGCCCCTTACAGATTTCATCTGTTTTTGCCTTTTTTTCCGTTTTGCAACTCTTCTTTGTAGAATTGTTTTAATTGAGCCACATCACAGGATTCAAGGTCAAAAACTGATTGCCACACATCTCCAATAACAGTGAGTTTTCCAGGCCCTGAAGAAGCACCAGAACCATGTTTGAATACTGGTACAATGTTCTTTTTCTGAAATGTTCGAGGTTGTGGCGCTCGGCGAGGAATAATCGATGACGAAGCCTTTCAGTCTTGAATGAGAGATTACGTTTATTATCAAACACCACCATACCACGATACACTAACCCCCAACACTTCCGAGGTGCAAATACATAAGCCGCCGGCCTAGTGTGTCCTGCAGTGGTTTATATGTTGTTCTGGATTCCTTTTGACGTCCTGGGTGAGTTGTTGTACTACTGGTGCAGTTAGTTTTCTTTTCCATTTGTGGATAATTGCTGTCACGGTGGTTCACTTGAGTCCCTTTAAGGACTTATAGATGTCAATATCTTGTTTCTCATCTGTTCTGGAATTTCTTTTGATTGTTGCATGATGCCTTGCTTTTTGTGACCTTTTTTCCTACCTGCCTGCTTCTTATTGTCAGACTTCCTGTTGTCAGGAAAAGGCCTCAGCAGCGTTGGAATCTACAGTGGCAGAATGACGTCACTGCTCATCACTAGTCTGGTTGAGGAGTTCAAATGCACCAAGATGAGGCTGGACATGATACTCACAGACTCCAGTGATCCTGTAGTGAGAGGCGTCACTTCTACCTAAGAAACAGGAAAGAGGTGGACCCTAGCCACAGCTGTGACACAGGCCAAATCTGCACTCCTCTGTCATGACATTGTAGGCCATGTCCAGCAAGGCAGAGGAGGCTTTGGACCTGGAATGGTAACACTGCTCTTGCAACACCCATCTTCAACTGAACGTCAAAACATGGCCGTTGAGGAGGTGCGTCGACAGCCAGACGTTCCAGGGTCATCGCCCAAGCCAAACAGGGCTGCTGGATGAAGTGGGGAGGTTTTGAAAAGAAGAAACTCATATGGGGCAAACTCTGGAGTGTGGAATCGCCCCCTGTGTAAAGTCTAAGCAATGCTGAAGCAGATCTTGGTTGGCTGCAGGACCAGCTTCACTCAAGGCAGGCACTCGGGAAAACACAACCAAGTGCTCAGGTGCCCAGCCGAAAAATTGGAACACAAGAGGGTATTCATCAATGCCCAACCATTCACTAATCAGGATGTGTGCCTGCACCCATGAGTATTTTTCTGTTAGGGGGACAAGCGTGATGGACCCTTGTGATAGCACCTCAACCTTGGATCTGGGCCCTCTGAGTGTTGCCAGGGACTAGCAGATCCAAGCTGACTTGGTCCGCCCAGTGACCAGACCTCGTTCTGTGTTCTAAATCTGGTCAACTTGCTTTCATCAGAGAGCTGACGTTGGCATGGGAGAATGCCATCGTGATAGCCTTTGAACATAAGAAGCTGCGGTATGCACCAAGGTATGCGGTGTGCCAACTTAGCAGCTTCGACAGAGGACAGGGGCTGGTAGATCAAATTGCACCCAATGGAAATTGGGGTATAAGGACTTTGTGGCCAGCACAACGGCAAAGCTCCTTGGGGAGATTGGAGTCAGGGGACGGACTCATCGACGGGCCATCAGAGAACGAGCCAACACCGCAGAGAGGACCAGTCATCCAGGTGACAACAACTGGGCAGACAAGGCGAGTAGCTAACCGAAGGACACTCACCCAGGCTTAATCAACTTGTGGTAGCCCTGCCTCAGCAGAGGGTGTCTTGTGATGAATGACAAACACCCTGCCGTAGACAACTGATGTGTCCCCTGCTGATTAAGCTGCATAGCAGGACTGCCCCATCAGAAGCGAGGCAAACACCAGGGATTATGACACCTAGTCCTTTCATCAAATCTAACATTTATCGTATATATACAATAATACAGTTCATAAAATGGTACATACAGATCCCTCATGGGACAATTGGCTGCAGGAAAACTGAATTACGCAAATTATCAAATGCCATTGGTGCAACTACAGTGTGGTTCAGGTAATAAGAGTGCAAGACACCGACGACACCTGTAGTTTTGTGGCTAGGCTCGCGTAGTAAAAAGTGATGAAGAAGTTCCAAAAGATGATTCGATTGCCTGTTTTCAGAGTAGGTGTAGATATTCTAGCAAGAATGCCAATAACAACTCCCTGTTCACATGGGGTTTAAGCTTATCTTTTGGTTCCCTGAAAGTCAAGAATTGTTCAATCATACCTTATACAAAGCAACTTTACAACAGACATGGATCGCAGATTGTACACTTTAAAGAGCATGAGTGATATGTATTGTTTTAGAAACCAAGGATAACTGCTTCATTGGTTGTCAAAAAAAATCAAACACACAATCAACATGTTTATTCATGTGAAGTCACCCAGCGCATGATTTCATATTAAATGGATGCCGCTGCAAAAATCAGTTGTGATCTAAATCCCATTGACACTGAAACATACTACACACGTAGCTGTAGTAATATTTCTTAATAGGTTCCGTGACCAAAAAATGCTTGATGACTCAATGATACACTAACCTTTCTCACTATAACATACTGGAGGAATAAAGTAAGACAATCTTACTATGGTTGAATGAAAACTACTCTAATGGCTAATTAACAATAATACATGTATATGCATGTATATTCTCCCTGAAAAATGACTGAATAAAATTAGAAAAACTTAAAAAACAAAAAGCCAAAGTTAATCAATTCCACAACATGCAGATTTACAGTGACAGTGATGACAATATACAAGTTGTACCTTTGCGCAATGAATAAAAATATAGCAATCATTTGTTAAAAAAATAAAAAATCAAGAGTAACCAAACTGCATTCACGCAATGAAAGTCAGTATTCAAAATATCCTGGCCTGTACTGAGTTATCATTATAGTCATCATAGAAGAGATTCAGAAGAATATGGTCTACTCAAACTCTGCAGTTTTAGCTTTCTACTGTGCTGAAGATTATTTTATACATGTACTTTATATTGTCCCCAAAAAACGTTTTCATTGATGACATCCCAAACTGCTGATGGGAAACAAAAATAATTTAAAAAACACAACAGGCATCTGAAATGAGTGGGAACCAGCCTTCTGAGATAGAGCATTAACAGCCTCGATTACAAGCTTTAGACACATTCTTTATCAAATATATGATTACAAAGCAAATTGAAACAACTTTTGAACTAGGTCTGGGGCACACTATGCATGACAGAGTCATTATCAATACCACTTATCTTGCACTCAGGATCTAAGTCTTTGCCATGTGTCCATACATCTAGAAATCCTTTGTAAAAATTAAGACAATGGGCAGAACTTTTCAGAACGATGGTGAGACCTCTATACCACGATACACTGGATAGAATATATGCAGCTTAGTGAGAACACATATTTGACTGTCTGTGTCTCTTTTAGTATGCTCCTCTGCATCCTCACTGTTCTTGCACTGACTGCAACCTTCTTTGGGGTTGCATCGGCTGAATGACTGAATGATCTGTTTCGCCTGCTCATGTGGATTTGAAGTTAAAGACAAGGCTGTCAGTTTACTTTGGTCTCCCTGTTATAGCTCATAAAGCTGTTTCTTGATACTTCATTTCCTCACTCGTGTTTCATTACTATTGCTAGAGAAGCTGTGCAACTATAATCAGAAGGTGAAGAGAAATTATCAATGAAACAATTGTTACCTGAGCACTTAGCCATTGATTGAAAACTACAAATGTTTTTTTTCCTCAAGCTAGTTAACTAGTCAACTAATTTTTTTGGATGCCATTTGCATATCATCCCATCTTGTTCATTGCAGATGTCACTTTCTTATGTTATGTGAATATTTGTGGTGAGGCCACAAGGAATTCTGTGCAAGTTGCATATGAGACATAAGTGAATGCAGGCACAAAGTTGGATTTATCAGATACAAACACACAAGCATACTGATAAACAGGTTTACTACTGCTCAGTCTGACTTAAGTCATAGCAAAAGTTGTAGTTACTGGGTAATTTGGGGATGACTGGTGCACTGTCAGGAATGGTGATGTTCTCAAGGTCAAGAAGTCGAAGTTTTATCTCCATTGAGAGGAGGATCTCTAGTTCACTACGCATGGACTCACTACTCATCTCCCGACCCAACAGGACACTCAATCCATCTGTCCAGAGGCAGAACTGACAATAGAGTAAACACAATATAATGCATTGTTAATGTGTATTAAAATGCTCAGAGAAGTCAAATGAAAACATTTGTACAGGGGAAATGTGCTTAGCCTATTGCACTGGATATATAATGAGTGTACTGCAAACCATAATATAAAACCTATTCACTCACATCACTTCTGGACGGGGCAATAAAGTTGAGGGTGTACTCTTCTACATCATATGAGATACTAAATGCCAGGTCCAAAACTTCCTATGAAGACACACAAAGGCAAAATAGATATAAATATAAATATCATTATTTCTAAATAAACACAATGGGTAAGGACAGTTGTCTACCTTGTTCTGTTTGCCTTTGTTCTCCTTCATGTGAGGGCAGTCTTTTCCTGTCAGCAAGTTCTTGATATCTGCTACTGGGACTGAAACAGGAAAAAGAAAAGAAAAATAGAGAGCAAATTAGCCATTGATAGAGGGATTGCTTTATCAAATCAATGTATCTGACTGCAGAAATTTCACAAAATTCTGCTTATCTTAAATCATGGAAAGATTGTTCCAATGCTGCAAAAATGCTAGCACTCAACTTACTTTTATCTGGCAGTGATTCAATCGGTGGACTGTCTACATCTTCCTCTACATCTCCATAATGGAGCATCTTGTAATTCGGTGACAACCGACAGTACCACAATTTATCTGTCAATAAAAAAGTTACATATACGTTAGCTTCCAAATGCAGACTTGTGACGTTATGATGTGTATACATATGTTTTTGTCTCACCCTGCCTACGTCGGCTGCTAATCTTTCTAAACTTTGTTCCCTGACACAGCCTGTTGAGTCTTTGCTGGCGGATCAACTTCAGGAGCTCTGGCTTCAGGCGTTCTTTGAGCTCACTGAAGAGAAGAAAATACACAGGGGAATGCTTAATCACATAGTTTCAACATCAACATTGGTTAAACTGTAAGATTAAATAAGGATGGTTGCACTGTCACTTGGCCAAGATTAAAAATAAATACCTTGTTGACCCCTTGAATTTTACAAAATTCCAAATTCACAAAATAGTTAGCTGACAAGTGCAAAAGGTTGCTGACTTGCCACCGGGGTAAATACTGATGTGGGTGAAGAGTAGGGTTTTATTTATTTATAACCTGTGTAATAGGTGGCATGGTGGCGCAGGTCAGCTCGTGCGCTAACCTACTGGTTATGGTCAATTGTGTCAGATCTTAGCGTGGCAACTGGACTTAATGTTTTTCCTTGAAAATGTTTTGCTGCTCATCTTAGACTCCTTCAGTTCAGAAACACTGCAATGAAATTTGCCAAATATAAATTTACTGGAATGTGAATGGGGGTTGTGATCTTAAATGTTTTCATTGTTTTGTGTGTGTTTTTTGTGAAACAAAAGAATTTGGTGCCCCCACCTATGGAATCTGAACACTTAATTGTGAAGCTAATGTGTGAAATACTGAAAAAAAGGGAGTCCATTAGTTTTCAGAGGCTATGGCAGGAGTCTCCTGATGTGGGTTGTGAGGTGCAGATGGAGCTTCAGGTGTGTTTGTCTGTCTCAGGACAGATCCCAGCACAATGGCATGTAACATATTCTTAATCTGATAACGAAATGGTTGAGTCGAAGGCCCCATCCTCTTTTCAGTAAGGATGGCTTCTTTGACTTCGGAATCAAAAAAGACATCTTTGTTCTCCTGAGGGGTCAGAAAAGCAACTTTGCCAAGATGGGGAAACTTTCATTGAGCAGAGGAGGGGGGCTTTGAAAACAATTTTTCACTTATATACAACTCTGTGCTGAGATCAGTACCAAGACAGATCAACAAACATACCTGCAAATCCATCCACACCCCACAAGCCACAACAGGCCCTGGCGATACCCATCCAAGTTCCAGCTCATGTAAACTAACAGACTTCTTTTATTTCCCTACAATTCACACACTGACCTTACAATTACCTATTCAAATTACAACTCCTTCAAATGCATATATTAACATAACCCCATTTAACCTTATTGTTGGACAACAGCACACCTATTTACATATCCCATTCAACTTGTACCCCTGCCCATTCCCATCCCCTGCACTAATGTGGCTGTACATTTGATTTGTTTCCACAAAATACAGTTTTGATTTATCTGTAGATTTTCAGCATAAGACTCTTAAATAAGGGACAGATGCCATGCAGCTGAAATCGCTGACTCAAAAACATTAGGGGCACAAAATGTATGATTGACTTCATTGAGCCTCTCCTGACCCTTCAACTCACAGTACTGGAGGAGCAAGAGTCTCTTCCTGATGTAGCCGTTCTGTCTGCCGCAGTTTGAGGATTTCACTATAGTTGAGAGCATTAATTTTGTTTTTGAAGAGTTCCAGAGACGTTGGCTTACTGGACAACGTCCTGGTAATCTGCTCCTTCACCACCTGCATCACCTGGGAGATGAAGAAATGAAAAAATAGAAGCCATCCACTGTAATATGGATATGGATCCAAGGTCTTCAGGTTGTCTACTCATAAGAGAGCATTTGTTCCGCAGTGCTGTAATATTGCATTGCATCAACAAGGTAATTGAAATGTTATGAAAAAAATTGAGTAAAAGGGTCTGGCAAATTGATGTAGGTTTGTTCGTATATCCCACTCATGTGGCTTTGGCATTGAGATTTGTTCATCCATCCATCGTCTGCCGCTTATCCTATACTCAGGGTCGCATGGGATGCTGGAGCCTATCCCAGCTATCATTGGGTGAGAGCGGGGTACAACCTGGACTGGTCGCTAGTCAATTCCAAGGCCACATATGTAGACAGACAACCATTCCATTCACTCATTCAATTTTTTCATTTTTTTTCCAATGAACCTGTTGCATGCAGCACACAGAAAGGTCCCCTGTCGGAATCTAACTCGGGTACTTTGTGCTGTGAGGCCAAAGTGCTAACCACTGTTCCACAGTGCCGCCTTGTTCATTGATTAGAGCATTTCAAAATAAAAATGATTGAATTATAGTTAATTCACACTCTGAGGACAGCATGCCTATTAACAAACAGGCACAAAGCAACCATATTATAAAATTGAAATTTGTTCAATTTTGGACAGCAAATGTTTCTCATTAAAAATTATTGTTTTTATATTCAACCTTTTTTTAGCACAGGAATAAACTGCTAACCTCCAATTTAAAACCAGCCATCAAGGACAAAGCTGTCTCAAACCAAATTTGGCATAAATTACCTCCAATTATGAAGACATTGAATAATTACCAGTTGGGCTATGAGACAATATACAGTGAGCCTTCAGTATCACCATCAAGATGGCTGTGACGATAACTCTTTTCGACAAGCATGTGGTCCATGGTTTTGGAGAAAAATTTATGTAGATTAAGATCCAGATGTCATGTCTCATTCATTCACCCTGAGCAAGACTCCTCAGCTCCCAAGCAAACTATATCTGCTAAAAAACTCACATCATTCAATATTTTCACTCAGTATTTTTTTCTTCTGATTTAAATATTTTCTAAAATTCATGCTTCTTTCTTTTTTAGTTCTCCACTATATTTAGTTGTCCACTTTGCAGCTGTTACACTTTGATTTTACTATGGTATTATCAACAAAAAAACAACTTTTTAGCATTACATTTTTGGTGGGTTATCAGCATAAAATGAAGTGATGTTCTTCTCCAATGCAAAGATTCTGGTGCACTCTTTGTGAAGCCAGTTAACAGCAGTAATAGTGATCAAACAAAAATAGTTCAATCAGTAATGATACCTATTTTGCTGGATCTATTCCCATAATCATAAGTTAAAAGATATTACAGATTCGTACAAAAAAGAAAAGGGAGCAGTTATTGAAATTGTGTGCCTGCATGTGTGAAAACCTGTAAGAAACATGTTTTAAATGTTTACAAGCTGAATGGTGGCTTTCGAGTGGTAATCACTTATTTTACTTTTTTGTTGTCTGCAATTACAACATTGTTAACACCACTTGCTTTGCCTTTCATGAATGCTCCTTAATTGTAATAAATTAAAAGAAACATTTTCCGGATTAATTCCTCAAGATTTAAAGTGAAGAACCCCATGTGCTGTATATGTTGACCAAAATGAGGCAATATTAACACATAAACTAAGCATCAACTATAACATCTAAACTGAAATACACATTTCTCTATAGCACCCGGCGCCTCAGCTTTAGTAATGTAAAATCTGTTTATCAAAACAATAGAACGTTAAATTGCCAACAGTATTTTCCTCATCCTGCTTCTCTGATATACTACATTACCATTTGTGCTTGTCTTGATAGTTCTGATATAAACAAAGCAGTGTACCCATTACTGTTAAATCACAAGGTGGAAATAGATTTCTTTTGTTAATTGCTTCTCTATTCACTGTGAAATCCAAACTGTCACTCTATCTTGTGTCAGCAACAGAGCAAAACATGCAACAACAATATGCTTTTAAATATCACTAAAATTTGGTTGAAACCATGTAAAACAAAATTACCTCACTTCAGAAAATCTTTAACATGGCACCTGTCTCAAACTATTTTACTGTGACTTTGCCTATATTCCCCTTTGCTTCCTCATTTGAGTCATAATCTGTCACACTTAAAAATCTTGAGATTGTCAAAAACTTAAAAAACTCATTATAAAACAAAAAAATTGCAATGCCATCTATGCCAACCCTATGTTTCAAAATTAAGTTTGGAAACAAGTTTGGCCAATTGTCAAGGAACGTAAGTGACTGAATAAGTACACTTTGGGGTAAAATATTCCTTTAGTACAAACCATTCTAAAATACTTCATTATGAAATTCAGTGGCTTAGTGAGATATGAAAAAGATGATTGCATTTAGAGTCTAGTTTGCGATTTTTTAGCTATACAAAATAGATTTTAGGAGCAACAATAACTGTATGAGTCTTAACAATGAAATGTATTGACTGAGTGTTGCAGTTTTCAACAAAATTCAAATAACCAATGTTTTGGAACCTAAAAACACACAGAAACTAGTGATGAATACTCAGTCTTACGGTAAGTTTTGGAATGCAGGTAGCATTTAAACAGCAAGAAAATCAGTAAAATGCCCTGGAATAATGTAGCTGTGAGGGTACGCAAGCCAGCGTTCTCTTGGTGCCAGTCCCAAGCCCAGATAAATGCAGAGGGTTGTGTCAGGGAGGGCATCTGATGTAACACCCAAGCCAAACAGAATATGCAAATCAAACATGTGACTTTCATACCGTATTGGTCATGGCCCGGGTTAACTGACTGCAAGCGGTACAGATAACTTACAGAGTACTTGTGGGTATTGGTCTACTGTGTGTCAGAGAAGGGGGCTAGGAAGATGTGTCCATAGAGAGAGGCAAGTAGCAGTAGCAGGTTGCCATGTGCATGTTAGATTGGTGCGGGACATGTATCAGAGGTGGTGGTGAGGTATGCTGTTGGTGTGAAACGAGTGTTGGAGGTGGGGACAGCTCTTGGCCGGTATGGTGATAAACTGGCTACCAGATGAGATTAGACAGGAATCACCATTGACTATGACGTACGCAGATAACTTTGTGTTTTGTAGTGAGCGCAGGGAACAGGTGGAGGCCCGCTCTAGAAACAAGAGGAATGAAGGTTGGCTGGAGCAAGACAGAATATTTTTATGTAAATAAAATGGGAATCAAGTAGAATGGTGAGGTTTAAGAAAGTAGAGATAAAGACAGTGGGAGATTTTAAGTACTTAGGGTCAGTAGTCCTGAGCAAAATAGAGTAGAAAAGAAATAAGGAGATGTGTGCAAGCAGGTTGGAAAGTGTGGAGAAAAGTGTCAAGTGTCAAGTGTGACAGAAGAGAATCAGTAAGAGACAGTGGTCAGACCAGCAATGTTGTATGGTTTAGAGACAGTGCCACAGTGGGAAGGAGGGAGGCAGAGGTGGAGGTAGCAGAGGTGAAAATGTTTTGGTTCTCTTTGGGAGTGTCGAGGATGGATAGGATCAGGAATTAGTCCATCAGAGTGACAGTACATGTTACAGATTTTGGAGATGAAGTGTGACAGGCCAGGCTGAGATGGTTTCTATGGAATCTATAGGTAAGAGGATGCTGAGGTTGGGACTGCCAGGCAGGAGGTCTAGAGGAAAACCAAAGAGGAGGTTTATGGATGTGGTAAGAGAGGACATGAAGTTAGTTAGTTAGTTAGTGTGAGAGAAGAGGATGCAGAGGCGGACGTCCGGCATATTATTTGCTGTGGCGACCCCTGAGGGGAACATCCAAAAGGCATAGAGGAAGATTCAAAGCCCTGCAATATAAAACTGTGTGCAGATATTGATGCCACACATATGTTCTGTGTGATGTGTTTACTAAAATAATCACAAATTAACATTACAACATGTGTGGTGCCTTTAGGTGAATTCAATTATTTGAAGTTTGGTGCAAGGTATGGTAGTGATTATTCATCTATAGTAAAAAAGAAATCTGCTTGGCATAAGCAGTTGTGTACTGAGGACATACATGCACTGTGCTAGACCAACCCACAACTCAGTTACTGTCATGGAAACGGTCATGTCAATAATGGTCACACACTGGCTTTTAATTTATAAAAAAAGGTATTGTGTTGTAAAATATGTTCCCATATTTATGAGATGCAAGATGAGAAGTTGGGCTTTTCAGTGTTGGTTTTCTGCTTTAAGTATTAAAAACTAATCTGCTGTTTGGTAAAACGTGTAACTGGTGAACTTTTTACCACCAACATTTTAGCAATGACTCTTTTATAAGAAAAAAATAAGTGGCACAACGGCCCAGTGGTTAACGTAACTGCCACACAGCAAAAAGGTCAGTGGGAGTTCTGGTGTCTGCTTGGGTTCCTCTCATGATCCAAAAACATGAAGTGGGTCAACTGGAGAATTCACCTGACATGTGCATGAGGGAGTGAACTGTATTTTTGTGTATGTGGTCCTCTGATGGCCTGGTAACAGGTCCAGGGTTTACCCTGCCTTCGCCGAATGACAATTGGAATAGGCTCCAGGCCCCCCTCCCCATCCCCCCAAGACCCCGAGCGCAGGATAAGGCATGGTGTAGGTCTTGCAATTCACTGGCAGAAATTCTTTTCTGTGTTTGCTGATTTGGCTGCTGTACCTTGTCAAAGTCCTCCTGTGTGGCTCTCATCTCTTTCCAGGTCTTGTTGAGCAGCTGAATACAGACACAAAACAGCTCTTCCATTAGCCGATCCTGGCTGAAGAAGATTGGATGGTAGTCAGATCCGGTCTCTGAGGCTGTTTTACACATGACAGAAGGATGAACAGACAGTAAATCACTTTAAGATGAGGTGCTGTGTAGCTCTTATTTGCACAATTGATACAAAAAACTAGAGTGCTGTATTTGTGAAAACTCACGGGTCTCTCCAATACGGAGGATTTCACACAAGATGAGTGTCAGCTGAATGCTGCTTCTGGCAAATGGACATTCATGTTTGTCTTCTCTACTGCTGTTTTCCAAGACAAACTAAGCAAAGGGGGGGGGAATGCAACTACCTAGTCAATTTTTTCCTGATACAAAACAACAGAAAAATACTTACGTTCAAGCACAGAGAAAAGATATTACTGAAAATGTAGTCAAACAATTATATTATATTACATATCACTTTACTTCATTTAATCGTCCCCAACCTTCTTGGGTACATACCTTCAAATATAGAAAAGGAGCAACTTCCATTCTGCATAGACTTTATGTTATGAAATCAATCTTAAACCTACCCTGCTGTAGGCATCAGGATAGTGTGTGGCAAAATAGTACATTGTGTCCATAGCTACAAGTCCTGGTGGTGTTCGCAATAGGTCTTGACCTGGATTACTGTTATTCTGGAAAAAAAAGGAAAAGAAAAAAAAAACAATTAATTAAAATTCATTATAATCAAGACATGCAGTGAATTGAAAATAAATGATTACAGGAAAGCTCTTAGAGATAACACATACAGAGAAGCCCAATTTCTTGAATTCCTTGGCACATAGTGAACGTCGTCTTTCATGGCTCACATTGTGGTCACTTTCCGTCTCAAATGCTGCTTGTCGCAAACCGTGAAGAATGTCTCTCTGGTCCTGGAATGGTGAGTGGGGGTTATGAAAAATCTGGGTGCTTTATGAATGCTATATTTAAATATAACCGCCTAAAATAGTGATCTTTATTATTTTGTGGTGCAATTGCCCACAACAATATTACCAAAGATTTAAAACTGGCCCCTACTCTGTCACAAATCCCATAGTGTTCCAGAAAACAGAGAAATAGAGACGGAAAGGATGTACAGCAGGTCCGGGTGATTAAGGATAGAGAGGGAAATTTATTGACAGATGCTAGAAGAGTGATGGGAAGATGGAAAGAGTACTTTGAAGAGTTGATGAATGAGGAAAATGAAAGAGAGGGAAGGGAAGAAGAGGTGACTATTGTAGACCACAGAGTAGCAGAGATTAGTAAAAGTGACGCGATGAGGGCATTGAAGAGGATGAATGGAAAGGCAGTTGGCCCAGATGATATACCTGTGGAGGTATGGAAATGCAAAGGAGAGGCAGTGGTAGAGTTTCTGGCTAGATTATTCAACAGGATCTTAGAGAAAGAAAAGATACCTGAAGAGTGGAGACGAAGTGTGATGGTGCCCATTTTTAAGAATAAGGGGGATGTGCAGAATTGCAGTAACTATAGAGGGATAAAGTTGATGAGCCATACAATGAAGTTATGGGAGAGAGTAGTAGAAACTAGATGGAGAGCAGAAGTCTGTATTTGTGAGCAGCATTATGGCTTCATGCCTAGAAAGAGTACCACAAATGCAGTATTTGCTTTGAGAATGCTAATAGGGAAGTACAGAGAAGGTCAGAGGGAACTGCATTGTGCTTTTGTAGACCTAGAAAAAGCATACGACAGGGTGCCGAGAGAAGAGCTCTGGTATTGTATGAGGAAGTCTGGAGTAACAGGGAAGTATGTTAGACTGGTCAAGGACATGTATGCTGGTTGTGAGACAGTGGTGAAGTGTGCTGTAAGTGAAACAGAGAAGTTCAAGGTGGGGGTGGGACTTCATCAGGGATCAGCTCTGAGCCCATTCTTGTTTGCAGTGGTGATGGACAGGCTGACAGATGAGGTTATACTGGAATCTCTATGGACCCCTGATGTTTGCAGATGATATTGTGATCTGTAGTGAGAGCAGGGAACAGGTTGAGGAAAATCTTGAGAGGTGGAAGTTTGCTCTCGAAAGGAGAGGAATGAAGGTTAGTCGCAGCAAGACAGAATGTATGTGTGTGAATGAGAGGAACCCGGGTGGAACAGTGAGGCTGCAGAGAGTGGAGATCAAGAAGTTGGAGGATTTCAGGTACTTAGGGTCAACGGTCCAGAGCAACGGAGAGTGTGGAAAAGAGGTTAAGAAATGGGTACAAGCAGGTTGGAATGGGTGGAGAAAAGTTTCAGAGGTTCTTTGTGATAGAAGAATTTCATCTAGAATGAAAGGAAAATGTTTACAAAACAGTGGTGAGACCAGCGATGCTGTATGGTTTGGAGACAGTGGCACTGAACAAAAGACAGGAGGCAGAGCTGGAGGTAGCAGAGATGAAGATGTTGAGGTTCTCTTTTGGAGTGACGAGGATGGATAGGATCAGCAATTAGTCCATCAGGGGGACAGCTCATGTTAGATGTTTTGAAGAGAAGGTCAGAGAAGCCAGATGGTTGCGTCATGTACAGAGGAGGGATAGGGACTATATTGGTAGACAGATGCTGGAATGGGAGATGCCAGGCAGCAGGTCTAGAGGAAGACCAAAGTGAAGAATTATGGACGAAGTGAGAGAAGATATGAAGGTAGTTGGTGTGAGCGAGGAGGATACAGAGATAGGGTTAGCTGGAGGAGGTTGATTTGCTGTGGCGACCCCTGAAAGGGAAAAGCCGAAAGGAAAAGAAGATATTAATATAGGACTGACAGGATTGATAAGGTGGATTTGATACTTGAAACAATATGAAGTGCTCTGCGTTCATCTGAAGCCGACGTTATTTGAAAGGTATTTATCTTTACATTAGAGAGCCTGTTATATATCTGTTTAATGATATGAATGAATGACCACACCAAGTTCAGCCAGCAAATATAATTCAGTATAAACATCTATCCCCAACTCTATTTGCAAATAACAATAAGACCACAATAATACACTTCCTTTAAGCCAGCTTGACATTAACCACCAGTGAGACCTATCAATTATGAAAATACAAAATAAGTTTGGCAGCACTCTGTGCACCTTGATTTGAAAGAGAAAATTTTAACATTTGGAAGGTACTAAAACATCTATCAGTGAAAACTAACTTTTGGTATAATTTTTGTGTAAGAACCATTCCCCCTCCCATGAAAACAAATATAAATTTAGATTTATTGTACTGTGGTGTGTATGGGGCTATTCTATATTTTTAAGAATCCCTCTGTTAACCAAACTTGTTTCAAAATGCCATGAGCTTTGACCAATGAAATCTCTTCATTTCACCTTTCAATCCAAGAAAATTGAACAACTAAAACTAACACCCGATGCAACGCGGGCATCTTGACCCCCATCTGCCACTGGATCAAGGAATTCCTAACAAACCACCCACAAGTGGTCAGATTCGGCCCCCACCACTCCGCAGCTACAGGGCACACAAAAGCCGCATGAAGAGAGTCTGAGAAAGCTTCTTTCCCCAAAGCCATTACCACACTAAACCACCACAAACACATCTCACATAACTTATCAGGGAACACACCTCTGGACTCTTTTTCCCAATGTTATTCAAGTGCAATAACTCAGGGTGTATTATTGTTTTTATTATTATATCTACATACTTACTCCAAGTACAATATACAGTACTTAAAGTGGAATCTATCGACCTCAGCTTGCCTATAAGAGCATTTTGTTTTTGTCTACAAAGCACATTTCACTATATAATCTCTTCTTTTCTCATTCAGTATTTATTAGATTGCATAGCTCATGGCTGTGTTTTTCCTTGCTTTGCTTTTCTACACCAAAAGGAGTAGCATTTCAATTTTCATTGTGTCCGGTGATGAAATTGAATGCTATTCTGATTCTGATTAATATCTCAC
This sequence comes from Fistularia tabacaria, assembly GCA_901007705.1. Taxonomy (NCBI): domain Eukaryota; kingdom Metazoa; phylum Chordata; class Actinopteri; order Syngnathiformes; family Fistulariidae; genus Fistularia; species Fistularia tabacaria. The sequence goes on along the minus strand of CAAKHD010010863.1, from coordinate 67,307 downwards.
CTGGCTAAAACAGTCCAGTGGTGTCCTCATCCGAGCCTCCAGATCATTCAAGGTAATTGACTGTAGGACGTAGAGGTAGTGGGCCATCTCATCTTGGACTGAACCAGAACTGTGAATGATGTTCTGCAATAGGTCAACATGTGGATTAACATCCATACCACTGCAAGCTTCTTTTATTTAATGTTACATTTTAATGTAGTTATGAATTTACTTTATAGATGTACTGACGGACATTCTTCTTATTCAGGAAAGCAAACATTTCCTGGAAACAAAAAGAGAATGAAAATGTTACATGGTTGGCAATTGTGGACCATAAAAAAATAACGTGTGGCCTTGATAGCAGATATTTTTTGTCTTCTTTATGAAAACTTGAGTGTGTAGTCTGTATGTAAAAAAAAAAGAGACAAAAGATCATTTATGAAGAAAAGGGAGGGAAAGGACACCTTTAAAGATAGACTGTACTGTTTGGCCAGTGAAAATGAGCAGACATGACATGACATGACAAACGTCATGCATACCAGTCACATTAGGTATCGTTTGCTTCCCTTCGTGCTCATTTATTCTATAGTCAGGAGTTAAAATGGAAAAAATCGTATTTAAAATGCACAATGAGAACACCAATCATGACGAGAAACAGAATACTACTACTTATTGTCCACATATTTGTGATTAGAATCCAAAGTATGGCACTTGAATTTTTAAAGGCAAAGCAAGGCAGAACCTGTCTGTCTGAGTCCCCAGCTGTCTGGAGCAGTGCCAGAAGTAATGCCATGGCTTTGGTCTGAAGCTGCTGATTTGTCCTGGTGAGCACAGTCGACACACACAATTTATGTGACAGTTTTTTGGTAAAAAAAAAATCATAAATATAGGAAATTTTCTTAACATTGTACATAAGAATGTTATAAGCTGTCTGTTGCAGAGACATTGCATGTGTGGTCTCTACATTCCTGTTTTGTATCTTAAAATGTGCTACACATTGCCAATGACTGACAGAGTTGAAAATTGATTGCACGTAGCTCATGCTAGTACCAACAAACTTGTATTATAATATCACACTATTGAAAACAAGCAGAATGTAGCCTCTTATTGTCTTTCTGGAATAAGAAATAACATTCCCAAAAAAGACATTTGGATGGTATCAAAAACTGTTTCTAAAACCTGAACCGACTTCTAATCGTTAAAAATGCTTTCTCAAAAGCACAAATTTCCCCCTGCATGGGCACTAATACCACCAATACCATTACAGATACTGCCTTTTGAAATTTGCACTGGTAACAGAGGAAGAAGAGTATACCGATGCTCCATTTCCTCTTTTTTTCAGGATGAGATGACAGCCATCGTTTCAATTTAAAAAATTTGAATTTACATTGCAATTTTCCGTTTTGAAACAGTCACCTCAGATGAGCTTTGGCCCAGAGACATTAGCTCCATTCCCAAATGCGTGTAAAATCCTTATCTTTTAAGTAGACCTTTGTTTGCTTTTCATTGTACAGGGAAGCATGTTTCCTTACCATGCATATGACAATAAACACAAAGTGTAAACAGTGCTTTTAAGCCTGAGTTGTTATGAGTTAAGTTTAGCCTAAGTACTATGTCAAGTAAGTTAATCCTTATCGAATCATACCATGATTATGCTCTGTTGCCAAGAAGGTTAAAAAGGTCATTGCTTTTCGTGGTGGGTTTCACCCTTGTCCCTCGCAGACAAAGTTTGTTGTGATGCTATGACACTTTAGATAATAGTATGGGCCTTTAGTTATTGAAATCTCCGAATTTCTCACACCAAAATTATGACCAATGTTATATTGTTATGTTATTACTGAACTTCCCTTATTGAGTATTCCTAGCAGTCCATTAGGCTCCAAGTATTTTGTTGCTCATGTCCAATTCTTTGGACATGAACAGCATGACATGAATATCTACATAAATTTAAAGAAAAAATGATGGTGATATGTGAAGACAATAGATTTACTTGTTTGAATTGAACTAAATGGCAAAGATGATTCTTGATGATGATTTTTTAAAAAACACAATTTTTAGATCATATAAATAACATTTTGGAATCTATGTTTTCCTGTATGCGGCATGTGCCAAAATGTCTTACATGTTTTTCAGGTAAGTTAAGGGTTAGGGGGAGAAAAAAAAACACACGTTTTGTTAAATTTTTAAATTTTTAAATTTTTTAATTTAATTTATCAAAAAATCATGGGTCGGGTTGCTCTAGAATGTGCAGTGCTTTTCATGGGCCAATTTAACTGCAAACATCTTCAATATTCAAAAGAATAATTATTGGCCTTAAAAGCCCCACTCATTTCTTACACCTGAAGATGAGCAATGAGCCTCTCCATGGTGACCTCTTGTTTGACCTGCATGAAGAGACTGTGGCTGCTCTGAACCATGCTCTCAAGGATGTCCAAGGACACCTGCTGGATCAACACATCAGTTGCCTTACTGTTTACAAAACTGGCAATCTAAATAAAGAGAAGAAAGAAAGGTAGTTTGGTAAACAGAAGTATTTTCATAGTTAAATATATAGATAGACTCATTCAAAATTAATTAAACATAAGTGGGTCATGTGTAATAGGTAAAATACAGCACCTTTTCAATGAATATCGATGAGAGGTTTTCCCAAGAAACTATCCCATGATCCATGAGCTCCATAAAACTAGTAAGTGTGTGGGCCATGATCTGTGCAATCCTAAACAATTAAGACATGAATACATAAAATGTGAGTAGCAAGCAGATAAATCCTCTCATGCACATTTATTCAGACATATTGGCTTGCTCTGTCTCAAGTGGAATCCTTTGTAGACTGTGACCATCGCTGATTCTGATGCTGAAACGTCTGATAAAAAGATGTAATATTTATGAGTTGATATTTTTTAAAGCTGAAGTACAAAGGCATTATCAGAAATATGTGGTAAAATTGCACTTAGATAATGATCTTGACTCAGTGATAATATTTCCTATGTTTTCACAATTTTATTTTCATTTGGTCATGGTTTATTCATGCAATTCAACAACATAACGATATTGAGACATTGAAACATATTTTCATTTCAATTTAAAGAAAAAATGTCTTTTGATGACAAACATGGGCCACTACTTTAAGTATCTGCTGTTGTAAATATTTGAATTTGTGCTCAACCAAAAAAATCTGTTATTTGACACTTCTACCTACAACTACACAGTTTAAAATGTAATGAAAATGTAAGTAATCCTATTCAGAAGTGATGCTGTTGAAAATCAGTTGGCTGCTCCGAAATGCCACTAAATCAATGGAATTTATCAACACTGTGATCACTGTAAAAGACAATTAGAGACAAATGTAAGTAACTTCCAAGATGAAAAATTGCTATGAGAAAGATAGACCTTCAAAACTTCTATTGTCCGTCACACGTAATAGAAAGTCAGTGGCAGGCCCTCAAATAAATAGATAATAAACACAAAACATATGAAGTAATTCAAACATTTTCACAAAATGTACAATAATGTCTGACAAAACAGTGTTTCTAGCTGGGACTTGCATGAAAATACTGTTTTGGGGAGTGATAGCATTGGGAACAAAATAACTTTTAAATGTGCTTTTCTGGTGGTAACTTTGTAAGAATGTTAAGAATGTTAAGAATTATTTTAAGGGCATACTAGATGGAACTGAAAATGTCGACTGCCTTAAAATCTTAATGTGCATCTTATCACACCCTTGATAAATATATGGAATTTTGAGAGCTATTGTTGAATTTCCACCCTGTTTATGTAAGGTAAAAGCCCTACTTGTTCCAAGGAACATTTGACAGATTGAAGCTAAGGCATTTTTTTTGGCTCTCTACTTTACATGTCAATCCTGGAGAAGGTAGATTCACAATGGCAACTCCTGAAGGCCGTAGCAGAAAGGAAAGAAGAAGACTTTATACAACAATCCAGAGTCAATTATACACAGTTATGGCATATAATTCCAATATTATACTGTTGTTATTTACTGTTACTGTCCTTGATGGTCTCAAATTACTACTTTGGTGGCAACATCCATGTTAACCTGGATTTTAAGATGTTTATGACAACGTACATCCCTCTTTTAACCAATAATGTTCAATCTTGACCATTATGCTCCAAGACTTTTCTGCTTTGTTCTAAAGAAACAAAATCTGTTAGGGTTTTGAATGCAAATTGAAATTACTTCAAATTCGAAATTGCTGGCATATTATCTGTTACTAGTAAATGTTCTAATCCCATACATTGTCATCTTTGTCCTTCCACCTAACTGCTACACAACTGTGAAACAGCTAATTACTTGCTGTGTCAAACTAACCCTCTATTTACTCATTCGGTGCCCTGCCTGCAGCAGTCAACATTAATTCCTCTCTTGTTTTGAATACTAAGTTGATCAAGAGTGAGCGGCAAAACAATCATGTCCAAGGAAAATTAGCTGAAGCACACATGCCCTGAGCTCAAGGTGAATATTCACTGTAACTCTGCTGTAACATTCACCCAGTGGCTCACGAAGTCTAAATGTGGTAAGGGTCTTATAATGAGTGAGGCTCTGAAAGATGTTCATGGTAGTTTCTGGCACTAGCTTCAAAGAAAGAAGTAGAGGCAAATAGGAAGGTGTGCTTCAGGGGTCTGTGGATAACATAACCCCATCACCTTGAGATAGTGCTGGATGAAAGGAGTGCTATTTCAGATTGGAGGAACATGCCTTCTTCTAGCTTAATTGTAGAGTCAGAAATATGTCGGGCAGTAATGACTGGCTGTTTGTTCAACCTTAACTTATGTCCTGACCTCTCCCTGTTCTTCCAATCTTGAGGGACACTTGATCCCTTTTGGATCAAGGCTATTTCACCATAGTCTTGATCTACACATCTTTAAAGGGCATCACAATGTAGTCTATTTAAGTCACATCAAATTATTCATTTGATTCATTTTGTTTTTGTTCTTACCGTTTAATCCCTAACATTGTCTAACTCCATTTGATGCTTAGATACTGTCAAATGGACCATGATGATAGAACCCATTACTTGTGGCGCAAATGGAGACATCTTATGTGGCTTGACACTGGGATTCCTTGCACATGATTAAAAAGTACTGCTATCTCATCATACACTTCTTAATCTTGTAATCTTACTGGTGTACATAAAACATCTGTTACATATTTTTCATGAGAAATGTTTTTCTTTTTTTTTCAACTTTGTATTCATTTTCAGTATTAAAATGTTCCTTTATCAAATTGAATGGGAGAGGGTACACTAACCTCTACAGATGGCAATATGAATATCAATTAAAGTGAATGAACTTAAATGGAGATGAAATAGAACCACCTGAACAGCCTGGCTCAGGTGGTAGAGCATTCGTCTTGGAACTAGAAAGTTCTTGGTTCCTGACTGCCATCTAGCCTGCCAAAGTATTGTTGAGCAGGAACCCATACCAACTCCACAGGTTCTAATTTTTTTGTCTTCCCACTGCTCATGGTTCATCCATGATGGGTTACATGCAGAGGATTAACCATTTCTCACAAGGGATCAATACAAGTATTAAGAAAAAAAAAAGAAAAAAAAACATACATAACAGTATTGCATTAAGAACAAACTGTAACTTGTGTTCACAAATTCCCATATTATGCCTCCAAACTCATAAATGTTTCTCAAAAAAAAATTATTGGCCAATTAAAACACTGAACATGTATTCACTTTTGGGAATTAGAGGACTGCAAGTGAAATTGTAAATTGTGCAACAGAGAAAGAAAAATTCTCAGAGCGGGAAGACAGGCAAAAGCAGAGTGTAGCCAAAAGGAAATTGCCTGTGGATGATCAGGGTGAGCAGGGTCTAGTTTGGAATTGTTAACATTAGTATGACTAGAGTAGAAGGAGCACTGAAATTCCAGTTTAAATTCATTTCATCTTCTGTGACTCAGACTGACACGGAAGGCAGGAAACTGAAACAAAAAAATCAGTGACAGTTTGGAAACATAGATGACACTGTCAGACAAATGCAATAGCATCTAAAAAACTTTAAGCAGCAAAGTAATCACTTTTAACAAATAGTTTGATCCCTAATGATCTTTCCTCCACTCAGTAAATTTATGAGAAAATACCAAAAGGCATGAATACCATGGAGTTATCCTACAACAAATGAAAATGGCAATATTTGGAGTTGTTACTCTGTCAGATCTGCTGTTTGGCATGCGATTCCCCCAAAACCCATATCAGTCCATACATACACTCTTTATACATAAGTACTCACTCTTTACAGTCCTGTACAATCTTGACCAATAAGAAGTGTCCATTCCGACTGATGAACTCCTGAGCAAAAGTCACGTCTGTGGAAATAACAGCCAGTTGCTTCAGCGAATCACAGCGCACACCAGTGTCCAAGCTCTGGATGCCCTTGTACAAGTCCTCTGCATAGCGCCCCTGAATTCCCCAGCATCATTAAAAAACAAGCAATTAGAATCATGCTTGCATACATCACATTCAACAATAGTCTCAATATATGTGTAAACTTAGCTTTGCTTTTGCAACATCAATGACTAAGGTGAATTGCTCATTCAGATCAATTCATTTACAGTCTACATGCTATCACCAAATGCCATGTTAAGTCAAACAAGGACAATTTTCTCAGTGAAAGATGGGATGTAATTTTTTTCTGAGTACATGTGCTCTCGATCAGGTTTATCATTCTTGGCAGAATGAGGGATAGCCAGATATGTAGCATGAATGAAACGGAGTGGCAGATTCATCTGGTTACCAGTAGTACAGACGTTTTGTCTCATTTACAGTTAAACAGTGACTGAGGAAGATAGCTGGGGGTAAAACAGTAATACAATGAGATATAAATAGCTCAAGGAGCATAACAGGAGGAAAATGAAAGAAGGGAAAATGTTGCGAAGATTGTTGTAAATGTTACTCACTGGTGCCTTGGTCAAACGCAGAATGCACCCATTCTTAATGTCCAGGCGATTCTACAACACATAAATAATGCCACACACATTTATACATATATTTATACAGTCCAGAAAGGTGAAAGGTATTACAAATCTTGCTATTATTACCAAATAGTCAAACCATGGTTTATAGCACTCAGCAAACCAAACTCCTCCATTTAACACTATTCTCTATATCCTCTTCTCTCATATCAACGAACTTTGCGTCCTCTGTCACTCCATCCATAAATTTTCAGGTTCAACTTAAGCATCTGTCTACCGATATATTCCCATTCCTTCCTCGGTAAATGTCCAAACCATCTCAGTCTGGCCTCTCTAACTTTATCTATAAAACATCTAGCATGAGATGTTTCTCTGATGAGCTCAACAATGATCCATCCATCCTCGGCTATTTTTCTCAAAGCCCCTGTCTCTAAACCATACAGCATCACTGATCTCCCTGCTGTCTTTCACACCTTTCCTTTCATTTTGGCTCTTTTATCACACATTGCACCTGATACTTTTCTTGACCAGTTCCAACTTACTTGAATGCATTTCTTCATCTCTTTTCCACACTCCCCATTGCTATGGACTGTTGACCCTAAGCACTTAAAATCCTCCACCTTCTTTATCTCCACAACCTGTAGCCCCACCGTTCAACTTGAGTCCCCCTCATTCACAAACATTTATTCTGTCTTGCTGCAGCTAACCTTCATTCCAGATTTTCCTCCACCGACTGTCACTACAGATCACACTGTCATTTGCAAACATTATGGTTCATGAAGATTCCTGTACAGCCTCATCTGTCAGCCTGTCCCTCACCCCTGCAAACCACAGGGGGCTCAGAGCTGATCCCTGATGTAGTCCCACCTGCATTTTGAACTTCTCTTTCACACCTACAGCACACCTCACTACTGTATCACAGCTCGCATGCAAGTCTTGTACCAGTCTAACATGCTTCCCAGCCACTCCAGACTTTCTCTTACAGTACCATACTTCTTCTATTGGCACCCTCTAGTATGCTTGCAATGCAGCTTCCACTGACCTTCTCTGTAATTCTGCATTTTTCAAGCAAATACTGGATCTGAAGTATTCATTCAAGACATTAAACCGTACTGCTGCTCAGAAATGTTGACTTCTGTTCTCAGTCTAGTTTCCACAACTCTCTCCCTCAACTTGAGATCTTAGAGCAACACTAAGAATATCTTCTATGATACAACACTAAGAATATCTTGTATCATAGACAAACACTAAGACACAAGAAAAGTATAGGAAAGGTGATTTAGTATCAAAATATAATGTTACTTGCAGAGGTTAAAGGTTTATCAGAAATAAATCATTTTCTGAACATTTAATGCCAAAGATGACTTCAATTCCTAAAACACAGTGTTACAGGAGCAACTTAAAAAAAAGTCAGTGGAAAATAAGAGGCCGATGATTTAATTAGCCCCTTTCCTGTCTTTTCTCTTTGTACTTTGCTCTTCAGTTATTTTACATTGAGTTTAATATTATGACTTACACTTTTTGGCTTCTCCTCAATTTGAAGGCATGTAACTTGAAGGAAAATTAATAGATCACACCACAATGTAAAGTACTGACAGCACAGTTACTTAAAATAATGTGAAATCTTGAAAAAAAGATTACACCACTTCTGTCAAAACAGCATTTCGGGACGGACTTGGACCTGCTTTTGAAAGTTTTCAAGATGCATTTAAACAGTAAACAGAATAAACTTTATCACTATCTATACATTTATGTTATGTTGCTCACCGATTCAGTGATATACGTCTGTACACCATCAGCATACTGCAGGGCATAGTTCTCAGGACCTGGGAGATTCCAGCTATGAACATACATACACAGAAATGCACACAGATGAGACCAACCAAGATATTGCTACACTTAATGTGGTCATGAGGACAAATCTAAATAATTTGAAGGCGACACTTCTGTGAGACATTTACTTACCGATCACAGACCTCTTTGATAACAGCAGACAAAGGCTTTTTCTACTCAATACAGAACAGAAAATATGTTATGATTTAATTAATGTGGGCAATGACAGCAGCAGACATTACAATAAATTATATTTTGACAAAAGGATTTGAAAGCACAGTTCTTATATTTTTTATGAGTTACATTCTGACAACTATTCTGAATGTATAAAAGCAATTCTGCTGAAAAAAGGAAATCCTACAGTTCCCTATAGGCTAATTGAACATGTTGGTGCAAAGATCATATGTTTGACTTAACAAAACCCCTCATCAATGTCTCAATAAACCTTAAAATCAGATTTTGGAGGCCAGATTGGATGATGATGGCTGCAACTTCTCATATGAATTTATTTACAGTCTTTTGTTTCCACATCAGGTAAATATTTTATAATGTACTGTCATCGGTTTAATTACCTAAACTGGTTTACCAAAAACATCTTGTCCTTAACATATTGCAGATTTGTGTTATTATCTATTATCTTTGTCTTAGCAACATATACACCGAAAATGGCAAGTTTTAATTAAAATCTGGATCATGAATGCCCCTCATTACACATTAAACTCTTGTCTATCAAAACTCTTTGTATCAGTATGTGTAAATCTATTTTGTGAAAAACCCCTCCTAAGTAGAAGTTAATTGGGGCGTATCTTTAACTTTAGCAATAATATGTCAAGATTCTTGATGATTCATTTCCTTCTCATGCGTAAACTATCAAATAGAGTGCACAACAAAAAATGATGCCCACTTTTTTTGTGTACTCTATTTGATAGTTTATTGATAGAGATAAATCATTAATTTTCATGTGAGAATGTAAATGTTAAATTTTCAGTAAAATCTCAATTCTGGATGTTCTGTGTGTGGTAATAGTTAGTTGGTTTGTTTGAATTTAAGTATGAATTCCACTACGACTCCGCCGTCATTTCCTCGTCTAAATACAAAAATCTCATCATGGCAACTAAACTTGGTTAATTTCACACTGAACAAACCTATTGGATTTAAGTTCTGAGATGAGGAGGCCTTCAGTACAGTTGCCACAACAACATTTATCATCAAAGGAGGGATTCCTCACACAATACTACGCACTATATATCTATCTATCTATCTATATCTATATATATATATATATATATATATATATATATATATATATATATATATATATATATATATATATATGTATACACACACACACTAAGACACTAAGGGGCATGGCCTCTCAACCCACGGGACTAGAGGCTAGGGGCATGGTTTAAGCAAGAATATTATCGCCCC
>CAAKHD010010863.1:26985-53026 GCA_901007705.1 Fistularia tabacaria | reverse complement strand
CCCCCCCCCCCCCCCCCCCCCCGGGCGAGAACTAACAAACGGAAGTGGTCATTAATTTTTTTTCTTAAAAGATTTTTTTTGTGGGGGGGGGGGGGGGGGGGTTAAATGAAAAAAAAGAAAAAAAAAAAGAAATGAAGAAAAAAAGATGTACGCTGACTGTACTGTTCAAAGTGTTCGCAAGATGTGTGTCACTAATATTGCAGTGCCTTGGTTGAATTTAATAATGATAGAAATATGGCTTTACTTGATAAGTCATAAGCATTTTGGTTTTGAGGAGACATGATTACAGCTCGTTACACTTTGAGTTTGTTTACAGAACTGTTGCAGTTACAAAAGAAATATTCACAGGGTAAATAATGTTTACTAGAGAAGTAACACTACCTAAGTGCTGAGAATAGGTTTTATGTTTGTGAGGAAGGTCTATTAGACATGTTTTCCGAAGGGATATATTTGGTTTCCATGGTTTATTGAATGTTCTTTTGCTTACTTTCTGTCATTAAGATAACACAAATAACATAAAAAGGAGGGTATGTCATATTTGGGTTCACAGTCGGGGCAGTTTTACGACATTTTCCGGTAGCTGATACGTTGATAGGTTTTTGAGAGAAACCCCTCAATCTGTAGCACTTTGAGGTTTCTCTGAAATGTCAGGTGCACTATAAATAAAATCTAAATCCGCCATGAAATAATGTGCCCTTTAAATGGAAATGCTGAAATGTCATGTTTTACTTTAACACAGCTGTATTTTTTATAATACGCTTATTTAAAACAGGAAGTGATTATTTGTTAAACAGATAGTTATTTAGAAATTGGGAGGTTTTTTTTCCTGTATTCCTTCAAATTTTATCAAACCAAATCATTTTGTTGCACTCTGAACTGAAACTCTGTTATGTTACCGTCCTTTTAATGTTGGGATAACAGACTTTATGAAATTATATAATTCTTTACAATATAAACTGGTGTGCCTTCTGTAAAGAATGTATATATTACACAGCAGATTCATGTAGTTCTTATTCAAAAGGCTTCAAGTTGTTAACAAAAATGGAGTTTGTAAGTAATTCCATTTGGGGTCTACTGCTGCTTTTCCACAACACAGTTTCACCACAACTTCGACTACTCATTTTGTTATTTGTGGTTTCCACTATAGTCACTACCTGGTACAAGTTTTTAATTTTTTTAGTGATACTTTATTCATCCCTGCCAGAGAAATTATGATAGGACACTCCCTGTCATTATTACACACATGGAACTTGTAAATATGCATCAATGGAGATGTGACAGTGTGATATGGCTGCCTCTTATCAACTTGTTGATCTTGTGGATCAACCAAGGAGCAGTGTGGGGATCCGCTGCCTTGCACCTTGACAGTGCTCAGGACTTTAACTGAGACCTCGCTAGTCACCAGTCCACACTCCGTATATAATGTGCCTTGCGCCTCAATATAATGAGTATTGAACTGGCAACCCTCTGGTCCCTAAGCCAAGTCTTAAAAAGCAGTACCAAGCCAAGCAAAGGGAATAGTAAAACATGATGTCAATAGACAATATCACACATAAACAATAACAAGGCAATTTCGCATTGCTGTGCTGTGATGGCCATGCCCATATTGAGGAAACATGAGTAAAAGATGTAAAGGACAACCAACCAAACCAAAATGAGTCAAGCCAAGCCATACTGGAACTATACAATAGTACAACAACATAAGAGAGAGAGTGTGTGTGTGTGTGTGTGTGTGTGTGTGTGTGTGTGTGTGTGTGTGTGTGTGCACGTTTATGTTACTTGGTCCAGTTGTATGAGCTGGGGATAAGCCCCTGGCATCTGGATGGCTATCTTCACAATGTCTTTCTGCTGTGGCATCTTGGAACCTCTGGATGCCACCAATATGCCTGTTAAAAGATAATAAGGCATTAAAATATGCTTAGTCATGAACATAAGTGACATCAATGAAATCTGATTATTGGAACACATACCCTGAACACAAATAAACCTTTTTCTGCTCTGCTTAACTGAATTAATGTTGACCTTAGGGTTCTCTGAAGGTTAAATGTGACTTTTTCCACTGCAATTTGGTTACAGACCATTAAAAATGATTGCATACAAAAGAACAAAGGGGAAGTTTAAGGTCCTTGGGCCATTATTTTGTAATTATAAATTGTCAGTCATATGATTCATGGTTTTTGCTGATAAATCTAAGCATGGCAACTGGACTTCCTTCATTTGATTTCTCACCTAGGAGTTGACTTTTTATGACTTTCATGACACATTTAAGTTCAAATCTCGTTAGTTAACAAATCCGACGAGCTACATATGAAACTGTGTGGTTGGGATGGGCCAGGTTTTAAACAGAGGACAGAGCAGAAGCAAAAGTTTATGTTATGATCAATATGCAAACTGAGCGAATAAAGAAAAACTGAACAATTGCCAATATTTTCATAACAGAAACACTACAGGCTCATAAAAAAATGTATAAAAAATGTCTTAACATGAAGTTAAGAGCTTGAGTATCCTCTTTTGTTGTATTTTTGTTGTACCAGGTCTCTTAAATAATATAAACTAGAAAGTTTCCTTTCCAACAGACACAAAGGCAAATGTATGCCTCTGACAACATTCTGACAGGATACAGAGGCTGTTGTTGTGCCTCCCAACTTTCCCCTTTTAAAACCGACAGTTTGCACAAGGAAACAAGACAATCACATCTGAATTCTTCTTAATATTCATGAGCAATGATAAAAACAAGTAGTGGCGGAGGTTTTCCTGTTTATCTCTGCCTCTTGGAAAGACATCTTGGACAGTTTATTACAGGTTTCAAATGGATACTCCTGTAAAAACAACCCATGGGCCTGAACAGTCTACTCATTTCACCTTTTAAAATATTCTCCATAAATAGTGAAAAAAGATAAAATGATAAAACAAGCCCACAAAGTGCGTATCTATTACTAACTACATGACTAAAAACACGGTGCTGAAATCACATTGTTAACTCCCTGGTTATCACGGGCATTGTAGTCTTGGAAGAACATAGATTCCTTGTGCCCAGAGGTCAAGATTTAGCCTGGAGTGACAGGTTTCACATAAGAAGGCTTGCCTGGATGAGGAGTGTAAGTTTGTTTCGCTTAATAGTGAAGCTGTCAGTAAGTACATCTTTTGCCTGATGCCAGCTCCCAATAAAGGATGTTCTTTGGAATTCTTCTATCATCCATCCGCTGACCATGTCCAAGCAAGCACAGATAACACTGCATTCGGAGAGAGTACATGCTTGGAAACTTTGCTTTGTCTGGGACTGCATCACAAGCATTCAGTCATTCCAGGTGATGCCCATTATGTGGCTGCCAGGAAGGTTGCATTATCTGCCAAGGGAGTTCATGTTGATTATTTAACTTTTGTCATGTTTTATATTGTTGATGTATAACCCCAACTCAGGACAAGAGTTGAAAAATTAGCAATAGCTATAAACTCTCAGTACAGGAGATCAGCTGCATTCTCTGTAATGAAACAATGTTAAATTGTATCATCCCTATTTATATTCTATCCTAATTCAGTCAGAACGAACCCACTCAAAACTTTAGAGATGGCAGTGGACTTCAGGAGGAGCCCCCATACATTCCTGCCCATCACATACTAAACAGCACTGTGGCTACTGCGGAAATCTTCAACTTTCTAGGATCCATAATCTCTCAGGACCTAAAAGTGGTCATTAAACATAGATGGAGTGATCAAAAAGACCAAACAGATGATTACTTTCAGCACAAGCTAAGGAAGTTCAACCTTACTCAAGAGCTGCTGATCCAGTTCTATACTGCTGTCATCCACCCTTCTCTGCACTTCTGTTCTCTGTGATCGTCTGGTTTAGTACAATCACTCAAGAGGACAGAAACAGATTGGAAAAGACAATTAGGGCTGCAGAGAGGATCAAAGGTTCCAAACTGCCCTCTACTCAGGTCTTGTACTCCTCCATAGTAAAGAACCGGGCTATAAACTACACTGCAGACCCATCAAACCATGGACAGAACTTATTCTAAATAGATTGGAAAAGACAATCAGGACCGCAGAGAGGATTATAGATTCCAAACTGCCCTCTACTCAGGTCCTGCACTCCTCCCCAGGCAAGATCCGGGCTATAAACTACACTGAAGAGCCATCAAACTACGGACACAACCTATTCTTCCTGAGGGAAGAGGTACAGATCACTGTATGCCAGCACAACCGTACTACCCAGAACAGCTTTTTCCCTAGAAGCCATCACTCTGGTAAACACATAAATAAATAGCCACAACACCTCACATATCATGTCATACATTAACAATAATATCTGTGCCTGATCATCACTACCTCAATAGGTACATCTTAATCAAAATGCTGACTTTTTATCATCTGATGTCACCACACGGTTACTGCGGGCGTCCCTCCAATCAGAAGGTTAGTGGTTACAATACCTGACTCCTCCTGTCGATGGTCTGGTTAGTGCCATGCATAGTCACTCTGCTGCCATCTCTCTCTGTATAAGTTTGTGTTTAAATGGATGAATGTAATCCAGTGTACATTGCTTTCACACCAAAATGGAATAAAAGGTGAGTCTGTTTACCATAAGGACATGCTTATTCAGATTTTATTTATCTCTTTCCACTATCATACTGACCACTTTACTCACTTTTACTGAATTGCTCTTCTTATTTTCTGTTCTGTTGTCCTGTTGTTTACCTTCACATCAGTACAAATTGTACAAAACCAGAGAAAAATTCCTTGCATGTGTGAACATATTTGGCCAGTAAAGCTGAGCCCAAAACATCCAAAATCCTGTAGCCTGGAATTTACACAGCTGAAGACAAATTTCTGTTGGTCTACCTTCAACATGCCGACAGGTCTATACATGCTTTAAGCCTACTGCAACACCTTTTTACTACTGACACTGCCTGGTATTCTCCCTTGACTACAACAACATGAGCATAAGTCAGCGTTTGAGTGTCAGGTTATTCACTCGATGGCAAAACTAGCTGCTAAAACCTATTTTCTGACTGATTTAACAACATACACTACTTCAAACTCTTAGCATTAAAGAGCTGATTAAGATCAAAATAGTAAAAATTGCCAAATGCTTCTCCAAGAAAATTCTACCGATTAAATATTAGGTGAAAATAAAGACAAGTATATTCTTTTTTTAAAGATTGTTGTATTAAGATTCATCAAGTGACTGTTCATATTCTGGGTTTTAAAACCCAGGAATCCTGTGTTTCTAAATTGTGTATCCTCTGCTGTTTTCTTCAGTGGTTTTCGAAAATTATTTTGTGGAAGCCCCTTTTTCCTGACAATAATGAGACGGTAACATGGGTCTCTGATGAGTAAAGCATGATGAGATGTGTGTGAGTTTTTGTTGAGGAGACGAGAATGGACGCAAATGTTAGTGGTTGGTCAGTCAGAACTTCAATATGCATGACATTTATGCTTATTGTCAATGTAATCTGTCAATGAAGTCCTGCAAAATGCCTGCAATGCTGCTGCATCCCATCTTTGTTCGGTCAGGCCCACCACCTGGCGTACAGCGCACATCTGCTCAACACCTGCAGTTACTCGGTACAGTCATTGTACCACGCCGGCAGCATCAACAAAGGGGCTTGAAGATATAGATGTATTTTAAATATAATCCAGCAGAAAGAAAACCTTGAATGCACTGTAAAGGGAGATGGTGGCCACAAAGTAGGTAGATGGAATACCACCAACCTCAAGCGGCTACTGAAGGCTCACCACACGGATATTTGTTTTAAGGTGACTTACAAGTCCTGTTAGCATATCATATGCAAATAATGTTACTTGACAATTGGGTTGTGATAAATTTCAAAGTAAGCTTACAGTAAGTTTTCCACATAACTTCAGGCTAAAGTTAGCTTCGTTTTGCTAATGTTAGCTCATGTGTGTATTACCGTACATGTAGAGCATGCAGGGATGTTTGGCAAGAGTTGTCATATTTGACCCATGTTTGAGTGAGTGACTGAAACTTACAAGAAAAAGTAGCATTTCTGACCGGTTGCTGTCCCCCATGTGTCTAAATAAAGAGCACACAAAAACGCAAAGTACAGATACATTACAATTTGGCCACTGCTCAGAAGGAAAGATCAGAAGGCTTGAGCACAGGGTGTATTATATTGTACTGTACATATTCTTCTTCTGATGTTTGATAGTTAAGTATATTCTATTGGTAGAATTTCTATAGTATTTTGAATATTTTCATGATATATTTACATTTCATTGATTTGTATTCACTTGTAAACCTTTGCAGGAGGTGTATGTTGCATATAGAGACAGAGTAATTGTATCCCGTCTTTGTTTTTTTCCCTTCAACCAGATCCCAGGGACCAGAACTCCTAAAGTGAAACCTGGTGGTCCAAAGAACCTTCATCGCAGGATCAAAACAGAAGTCAGACTTGCTGCGGTTGTATGATGTCTGATCTAAAACACAAACAACTTTTTAATGGACTGGCAGACAAGGTCAAAGTGAGTGAATGTGTTCTTCATCGATCACTCACATTTTGGGCACATGTATGTTGATTGCACTTTGGCAAATTCTCAGAAATAAAGCAATAATTGTCAAAGTAAGAATGTTTACATTTTTTGGCATTTTTGGGGCAATGACCATTCATTAAAACTGTTATTAATTTATCTGTGTGTAATGCATAATCCTTACATCAGAGAGTATTTGCCATTGGGTGAGAAACTTGTATGCTATATGTAAAATAGCAAACTACAAGCTCACAATATGTTGCAATTTGTTGAACCCACAGATCTGCTATTTTCAAAACTTATGTGTGACATTCTTGTAATGCAGCCTCAGGGCAGCACAGGCCAGTCTCTCCCGGAGCCAGTCTCAGGGGGGTGGGGCGCATGGGCCAGTGTCTCCCTGAGACGATCCCAAGCCCGGATAAATGCAGAAGGTTGAGTCAGGAAGGGCATTAGGCATAAAACTTGTGCCAAAACCAGATATGCGAATCGAACTGAAGAATTTCATACCGGATCGGTCAAGGCCCGGGTTAACAACGACCTTGATTGGTGCCGATAACCAACAGGGTACCAGTGGAAATTGGGTCACTGTGGGTCGAAGAAGGAGGGGAGGAGGGCATGTTCGGGAGAGAGTTGGTTGACATGATGCAGGGAAGGAAGGTTGATATACTGTGTGTCTAGGAGACCAGATAGAAAAGTTTTAAGGCTAGAAGCTTAGGGGTAGGTTTTAAGTTGTACTATCATGGTACTGACAGGAATGACAGGAAGAGTAGGAGTTATCTTGAAGGAGGAGTTTATTAGGAATGTTCTGGAGGTCAAAAGAATGCTAGAAAGACTTATGAGTCTGAAACTGGAAATTGAAGGTGTGATGCTCAATATTGTTAGTGGCAATGCCCCACAGGTGGGATGTGAGTTAGAAGAGTAGGAGAAGTTCTGGAACGAGTGAGATGAAGGGATGCAGAATATCCCCAGAGATGAGAGAGTGGTAATTGGTGCAGACTTCAAGGGAAATGTTGGTGCAGGATATAGAGTTGATAAAGAAGTGATGGGCAGGTTTCATTTCCAAGATAGGAATGCAGAGGGACATATGGTGGTAGACTTTGCACAAAGGACAGACAATGGCTGTAGTGAATACCTTTTTTCCAGAAAGTACATAGGGTAACTTATAAGAGCGGAGGTAGGAGCACGCAGGTGGACGATATCTTGTGTAGACGAGGTAATCTGAAAGAGAACACAGACTGCAAAGAGGTGATAGGTGAGAATGTAATCAGACAGCAAAGGATGGTGGTCTGTAGGATGATTCTGGAGAAAAGGAAGATTACGAGGACAAATGTAGAGCAGAGGACAAAGTGGTGGAAGCTGAAAAGGGAGGAGTGTTGTATGGTTTTCAGGGAGGAGTTGAGAAAGGCTCTGGCTGGTCAGGGAGAGCTTCCAGATGACTGGACAACTACAGCTAATGTGATCAGGGAAACAGGTTGGAGAGTACTTGTGTCGTCTGGAAGGAAAGTAGATAAGGAGACTTGGTGGTGGAATGAAGAAGTGCAGGAGTATATACAGAAAAAGCGGTTGGCAAAGAACAAGTGGGACACTGAGGAGACTGAAGAGAACAGACAAGAGTATACGGAGATACAGCGTAAGGTAAAGATAGAAGTAGCAAAGGCAAAACAAAGGGCGTACGATGACATGTATGCTCAGTTAGAGATTATGGAGGAAGACACTGATTTTATACAGGTTGGCAAAACAGAGATAGAGATGGAAAGGATGTACAGCAGGTCCAAGTGATAAATGATAGAGAGGGAAATGTATTGACAGATGCTAGAAGAGTGATGGGAAGATGGAAAGAGTACTTTGAAGAGCTGATGAATGAGGAAAATGAAAGAGAGGGAAGGGAAGAAGAGGTGACTATTGTAGACCACAGAGTAGCAGAGATTAGTAAAAGTGAAGAGGGAAGGCATTGAAGAGGATGTTGAGCGGAAAGGCAGTTGGACCCGATGATATACCTATGGGGGTAAGGAAGTGTCTAGGAGAGGCAGCGGTAGAGTTTCTGGCTAGATTATTCAACAGGATCTTAGAGAGTGAGAAGATGCCTGAGTAATGGAAAAGAAGTGTGATGGTGCCCATTTTTAAGAATAAGGCAGATGTGCGGAATTGCGGGTAACAATGGAGGGCTACAGTTGACGAGCCATACAATGAGGTTATGAGAAAGAGTAGTGGAAACTAGACTGAGAGCAGAAGTCAAAATTTGTGAGTAGCAGTATGGCTTCATGCCGAGAAAGAGTACCACAGATGCAGTATTCGCTTTGAGACTGCTAATCGAGAAGTACAGAGAAGGTCAGAGGGAGCTGCATTGTGCTTTTTTAGATGTAGAAAAAGCATACAACAGGGTGCTGAGAGAGGAACTCTGGTATTGTATGAGGAAGTCTGGAGTAACAGAGAAGTATTTTAGACTGGTGCAGGACATGTATCCTGGCTGTGAGACAGTGGTGAGGTATGTTGTAGGTGTAACTGAGAAGTTCAAGGTGCAGGTGGGACTTCATCGGGGATCAGCTCTTAGCCCCTTCTTGTATGCAGTGGTGATGGACAGGCTAACAGATGAGGTTAGACTGGAATCTCCATGGACAATGATGTTTGCAGGTGACATTGTGATCTGTAGTGAGAGCAGGGAACAGGTTGAGGAAAATCTTGAGAGCAGGAGGTATGCTCTCAAAAGGAGAGGAATGAAGGTTAGTCGCAGCAAGACAGAATATATGAATATATGTGTGTGAAAGAGAGGAACACAGGTGGAACAGTGAGGCTACAGGGAGTGGAGATCAAGAAGTTGGAGGATTTCAAGTATTTAGGGTCAACAGTCCAGAGCAACGGGGAGTGTGGAAAAGAGGTGAAGAAATGAGTTCAAGCAGGTTTGAATAGATGGAGAAAAGTGTCAGGGGTACTATGAGATTGAAGACAGCCAACCAGAATGAAAGGAAAGGTGTTCAAGACAGTGGTGAGACCAGCAATGCTGTATGGTTCAGAGACAGTAACAATGCTGAAAAGACTGGAGGCAGAGCTGGATGTCGCAATGATGGAGATGTTGAGGTTCTCTTTGGGAGTAATGATGATGGATAGGATCAGGAATGAGTCCATCAGGGGAACAGCACATTAGATGTTTTGGAGAGAAGGTCAGAGAAGCCAGACTGAGATGGTTCAGTCGCGTGCAGAGGAGGGATAGTGAATATATTGGCGGGATGCCGTCACTTTGTGTGTAACACGATCAGCATGAATTTCTGGGAAATATATGCACGCGTTTAGACATATTTTGAGACAGTCAAACCATTTAAGAAGTTCTCGTGGGCCACATAAAATGATGTTGCAGTTTGACACATGTGATGTAGAGTCTCAATGATTTAGCTGATGGCTGATTTTAAGTATTGGGCCTGCAAAAATAATTTATGACATCAAGAACTCAGCAGAAACAAGAGACTGAAGCCAGCGGCCCACAAAGATCAAGAATGGTCTTTGTTATACAGCAGTAGTCATCTTTTTTTAGATAAACCTAAACCCTACTTATTCCGGGTGGCATAGTGGTGCACTTGTTAACACTCTCACTCCAGAAGAAGCATCCTGGTTAAGTTCAATTCTGATGGCAGACTACAGACTTTTTGCATGCTCCATACAGAGGGTCTGTATGTTCTCCTTGTGGCTTCTTCTGGGTTTCTGGCTGCTTGCCACAGCCAAATGGTTTGAGTTAATTGACTCTAAATTGGCGATAGGTGTCAATCAACAGTAATTGTCTCAAAATGTGACGCTATTGTGCACTGGCAACATGTTCAAATTGTACCTCAACTGTCATCTAATGTCATAAGCAGAAGAAGTAAAGGATGAATTAATTACTTTTTCTCAACTGACAGTGGTTGTTTCGTCCAACGCCAGACTGCCTCACTACAGATGTAATACATCTTTCTTCGAACTTTTTTTAGCCTATAGACACAAAAAGAGAACAGATGCTGTAAAGCAGCCATCCCTTTATTTACCGTTTCCTCGATTTTCTCTTACAAAAATGTATCTCTTAATCTAAAAAACCCTATGTTTTCTAATCTTGGAGCAAACCAAGACTGAATTCCCGAGATAACAACACAGTGAACAAAGTTTGAAATAGTGAAATGAAATAATTAAAAAAGTACAAATTAAATTGTTATCACGAGAAACAAGCTTTGTTGTGTCGGGGTAACGGGGAAAGCAAGTCATTATCTCGATAAACCGACTTTGTTTTCTCGAGATCTCGGGAAAAATAATCAAGGGAAAAAAAGATGCATAGCCGTTTAGGGCTTCCGTACAATGCGCGTTACGTCTGGATTACACTCCCATATTTGTTGTGTGTGAGACAGTGAGTGCAGAGGTTAGTCTTAAATTTGAAAAAATAAATAAATTGAAACCTGCTAAAAAGCCACTCACACATACTCTCATAAACTCCATACAAAGAATAAAACTGAGATGGCAAGGTTAACATTTAATTAGCGTCATTGGTGGACTCTTCAAATATGCTGAAATTATGAGATGAAAATTTTATTGGCTAACTATTTTATTACTGTGTATAGTTTTAACTGACACTGATCAATTTACCCAAAATGTATAAGAATAGAACTGTATCAATCCCGAAGGAAATTGTTTTGCTGGAAGGCTCCAACATTACATACATTCACTCATAACGCCAACGTTTAAATGGTAAAGAAGCTAAATTCTGTCAAAACTATATACATTAAAAACAAGTCTCAACCCTAACTATAAGTTAGGCATATGCGAAAAAAGGTATTCGGCCATTGAAACTTTGTCCTGCCCAAGACAAGATAACATCTGCGAAAGAGAAAAATGGTTAGTGAGTAGCTCGTCGATGTAACTGCGTCCTACCTACCTGATTTGAAAAGACAAGTTGAAGGGTACCGTCCGGCAAGAACCGTTATGGGCAATATTTGCAAATATCCGACTTCCCCACGGGGAGAGCAAGGGTTTTAATTCACAGCTTGATTTCACTGAATTTCAAACGTGTTAAAAAATAACTGCAATAGTCAAAAGTTTTCGGTAATGGCTGGTTTACCGAAACGTTCTGGGTAGGTGGAAGTAGCTGTAGTTCTGACGGGGGCATGCATCAAGCTATCGACATTTAGACGGCATATTCCGGAAAGTGTGACTTTAAAAATAAAACAACTGACCTTCAAGTTCTAAGTCACTCTTATTTTGAAGACGTGTATGTTGCGCTTTTATTTTGAAAAACAAAATAAGAAATGTAAGTGTGAACACGGTTAATATTTCGATAATTACCACAGAATTCCCCAAAGTGAAATCTGAATGGCTGATTTCAGTCGGTTAACGCCGCCCTCTATTCAGAAACGTTTCTGAAGTGGTTCTGAGAAAGGCATAACAAGCCGAACCTCCACCACAGCTCTAATTACGAACTTGGTAGTTTTATAAACGAATGCTATCATCTTAAATATCATTTATTTTGAGAACTTCCTGTGACAAAACAGTTGCGGGGGGACATCATTTTAATGGCATAAATAGAATTACTGTATCACTCCCTCTCATGCGCGCACACGCACACACATGCAAGATTGAATGCCTGTGAAAATCAAAACCAGTTATTAAAAAATTCAGATTTTCTCCCAAACTAAAATGTGAACAAAATCTGTCCCGAGGGACTATGAATCTAAGGAAACCAAATATACCAAGAACACCAACATGTTTATTGGATTTACACAACGACAGATCAATGTTGGCCTCCTGAAATATCTGCAGAATTGAGCTTCAGCCACCAAAACATGATTCAAAATAGTTAAAATGACTGTTGGATAAGAAGGACAAAGCAAATTTACAGCACTGATCAAGTAACACGACTGCTACTGATCACAAAGTGGGCAAGTGATGGCCAATTCTCAGTGATTCAAGTGCAACAAAGAGACAGGGTGCCTTGACAGTTGTAGATAGGTTCCTTTGAATTGTTGACAATCATGTAAATCTAGAAGGTATAACAAGTACATACTATTCTAGCAAGCATACATACACATGACCCATGGTTTCAAAAGGAAAAACATGTATTTAAACAATACAACAGAAATATGGTGTCCACATTGGCATATTAATGGTTTTGAGCTCATCCTGGTATTACTCTGGTATCACAGGTGGATAAAGAAACATGGACATTTAGTCCAAGCCGGCATTTCATTTTTACTTACAGAGGACAAAAATTAAAAACTATGGAATGGGGAACTGTGCTAAATATACAAAGCAGAAAGAAACAAAAACATCTTGAGATTTCATGACATTTCATAGAAAAATACATAGTCCTTTGACATGAATCTGTACTTGGTACAATGATAAAACAAAACAAATATATCTAAGACAATTGCTGCAAAATTTAAATTAGGCAGAGGGGTGATGAAAGAACCTGTTCTCTGACAAGAACAAATATAGATATATCTGAGCCCATAAAAAAAATCAAATCCAGAGGAAAATTTAAAAAGAGACTTTTTTGCTTCAAGGTGTAGCTTGCTCATCTTTATTTTGCAGTGATTGGATTTTGTATAAATTAAAAAAAAAATATGGTAAAACTAATAGCGAGATTTGCCCAATCGTGAAATTTCCAATCCAAAAACATCTCAAATTTTCCAACACAATTTCTGGGATTTGTAAACACTGCTTGCATTTTAACAAGTTTTTGTTTTTTAATTTACTGGATTGCAAATATTCGTAGGTTACAATTCAAGAAACAATAAATGTAAATAGCAAATTGTCATGATTCAATCCACTTGCCATTTTGCCCTTTACCTTCACATCGTATGATCAGTAAGTTACACAAATGTTAAAAACACCCAGTCATTTTAAATGTTGACTATATGACAAGCACTTCATTGGTACTGATTTCTTGAAAACATTTCCATATTTTAAATCTGGTATATTTCTTTATTTTCCTGTGAGACAAATGTAGTCAATTTTTACATTATCATGGTGTGTGCTAGGATACAAATATATTTTTTTCTTTATGTACATGAGGACAGTGCATATTTAAGCAGCTGCATCTAGACTCAAGTGATGTGGGTTACGGCTCTGCTGTGTTTGCCTGCCACGAATCTTGACCTGATGGGAAGGTTCTTTTTTCCTGAAGATTTCCGACATAGGAACTTTCATTACAAAATACAAGCACTTGTACACACGCATGTACTTGTGAAATGCATACATATTCACATTCGTTCTCAAACACATAGGAAAGCTGATACACAAATATATTGTTTACATACATATTATACAATAATCCAAAAATATATTTCTAATTCATTCTGATTTTTGAAAAAAATTAGGAAATCCTCTTGCCTGTACTTGTTCACTTGGCTGACGAGGCAGCTACTGTCCAACTCCGATCAGGGTCAGCAAAAAGTGTCTTAGACTCAATATTTACTCTTTACAAATCTTCTCACTTTCAGTGTCAGCATAGGGAACATATTTTTAAGAGAATGAAGGTAGATTAGCTTAAGACAGTTTCCCACTCAGACATTAGGTTTAAGGGGTCAGAGATTGAGAATAGGGACATCAAAGAGGTCACACAAGCCTTCCGTCTCATCAAGGTTGTAGATGTAGTCATGGTCACTAGGTGGAGGGGACAAACGGAGGAGGGGCGAAAACACTGCAAGTAATACAACCAAGGAATGACAAATATGAAGGAAATGATAGCTAGTAATATCAAATTTGATATTGAAATTTTTTTTTGTATTTGTTACGAAAACTCACCTTCTGACGACATCAGGTCCTCCAATAAATCTCCACTCATGATCTCTGCCAAAGAGAGAACATTTGAGTTACAGAAATATCTGCAGGCTGTTAAAAAAAGCAGTGTTAATATAATTACTATCTTAGTGCTATAAAAGGTCTACTCAGGAACATTTTTGCTAACCTTTTGTTGGATCAAACATTTCAGAGAGCTCTTTGGGAAAGTCCATCACTGGAGTGAAACCAAAACAAGTTTTAGTTGCATGTTAATATTTCCATAAAAGCACTGTCTAATTATCTGTATGAAAAGCAGAGCACTTGTACAAAATATATTTTGTCCAATTCAATTCAATTATTTTTAAAGGTAGAACAAAAGTGATGGGTGATCACAGTTTGTGGAACAATTACAAATTGTTATCAGTTAAGATAAATATGTAACAACAGTACAGGCTATAAAAATGCAGGTGTCAGCAATCATTTATCTAAAGAGAAATAAAGCTTATCAGGATATTCCTCACTCTCAGAGGGATCAGACTTGATCGGTTCAAACACTGCAGAAGCAGGAGAGGACACGGATCCATCCAACAAGGCAGAGGACTGAAGCTGTTGAGTTACTGCACTAGGTGCATCTGCGGTTGGTGTGAGGAGTGAGGTACTTGTCACATCTGAAACATTGTGGGATAGCAAAAGTGAATAGAGTTGTAAGTAAGTTAGTAGAAATAGTGGATTGTGCATTACGCTAAAGTGCATCCCACATAATTGCAATTATGTATGCATAGCTATGACAAATAGATTTTCAAGCAGGACTGGAGTAGGCCTAAGAAATGTTCACCTTAAGTTGGGAGTGCACAGCAGTGATTGACTCATTAATACACAACAATAGCACAACTAAATTAATGTTACACACTGAAAACTTCTTTGAATGATAAGCAATACTAGGCATACAAAAGGTACATCCGTTGACAGCAGGAGGCTCCCCGGGAAGGGGTGTTGTCAGGCCACATCTCTTTAGACATTAGTTCTGTAAAACTTGACCCATGCACAGTGCATTTACAGAAGCACTCACTCTGTAGAATCGAAACCAGCTTGATTGATTTACATACTTCCAGCAAGTTGTATTATTGCAAGTTACAATTCTAAAATAAGCCATTATATGTCAAACAATTAACAATAAGAGCAAGGAAAAACCTTAAAAACAAACTTCAAAGTGATGTCATTTCTCAAACAAAGCTAATGTCGCCTGGCAGCACAAAGCGTTAGGGGTAACTGCAAATATCGCCCTTGTAAAGGTCATCTTGCCAAGGATAATGACACAATATTAGTAAAGATTTGAACGTGTAGTGGTTTTGCAACTGATGTGGGAATTGCCTCAGCAAACCCAGCTATATTAGATCAACAAAAATTCACTACTTTTACCAACCTTTAAATGATTGAGATGAAAAACATCTAGTGAACTAACTTTGAACAGGACGAAAAAAGTTTAAATCACTACATTTCTGTTTCCAGGTCAGGCCAGGGCAATCTAAGTATTCATCTCTAGCTTACATGTTTTAAAGCACAAACTAAGCTCTAATACAGGTGTGGTCTGTAGGTTTTCAGTATGTCCAGAAAAAAACAAATCCAACAGTATAGCCAGCATTAGAATATCATAAATTTCCAGTAAGCCTATATACAGATTGCAAAACAAAATGCATAATGGTAATAACTTTCATTCTGTCTCTATTAAAGTTATCAACTAACCAAGTGAATTCTCAATACTACACATGACCAAAAAACTTGATTAAAAAAATAAATCAACAAAACATCATGAGTCCATTCGTGGGACAGCACATGTTTTGGATAAAAAGTCAGAGAGACCAGACTGAGATGGTTTAAACATTTACAGAAGAGGAATAGTGAGATATGGGTAGACGGATACTGAGGTTCGAACAGACAGGCCGGAGGCCGAGGGGAATACCAAACGATATTTATGGATGTAGTGAAAGAGAACATTAACTTCATTGATGTGGGAGAGGCGGATACTGATGATAGGGATATATGGAGGCGGATGACTCGCTGTGGCAACCCCTGAAAGGAGCACCCACAAAAGGTAAAGAGGAAGAAGACCTTATGGCCGATTACAATCAAAAGGAGGCTGTGGGGGTCACAACAATTTATCTATTAATTTTGTATCTCAATTGCATTTATTGTAAAAACTAAAAATAACCGAAGATGAGGATTTTGAAAAACCAAACAGTCGTGCATTCCCTGTCACACAGGAAATGTCAAAATTCCAATTCTTCTTCGTCGTCGTCTTCTTCTTCTTCTTCATCTTCTTCTTCTTCTTCTTCTTCTTCTGGCTTTTCCCTTCATGAGTCACCACAGCGACTCAACCTTCTCCATCTAACCCTATTCTCTGTATCGCCATCTCTCACACCAACTACCTTCATTTCCTCTCTCACTACGTCCATAAATCTTCTCTTCGGTCTTCCTTTAGACCTCCTGCCTGGCATCTCCAATTCCAGCATCCGTCTACCAATATAGTCTCTATCCCTCCTCTGTACATGACCGATCCATCTTAGTCTGGCTTCTCTGACCTTCTCTCCAAAACATCTAACATGAGCTGTCCCCCTGATGGACTCATTCCTGATCCTATCCATCCTTGTCACTCCCAAAGAGAACCTCAACATCTTCATCTCTGCTATCTCCAACTCTGCCTCCTGTCTTTTGTTCAGTGCCACTGTCTCCAAACCATACAGCATCACTGGTCTCACCAGTGATGCTCACCTCTTGTAAACCTTTCCTTTCATTCTGGATGATATTCTTCTATCATATAAAACCCCTGAAACTTTTCTCCACCCATTCCAACCTGCTTGGACCCTTCTCTTTACCTCTTTTCCACACTCTCTGTTGCTCTGGACTGTTGACCCTAAGTACCTGAAATCCTCCAACTTCTTGATCTCCACTCCCTGTAGCCTCACCATTCCACCTGGATACCTCTCATTTACACACATATATTCTGTCTTGCTGTGACTAACCTTCATTCCTCTCCTTTCCAGAGCAAACCTCCACCTCAAGATTTTCCCCAACCTTCTCCCTGCTCTCACTGCAGATCACAATATCATCTGCAAACATCATTGTCCATGGAGATTCCTGTCTAACCTCATCTGTCAGACTGAAGTCCCACCTGCACCTTGAACTTCTCTGTTTCACTTACAGCACACTTCACCACTGTCTCACAACCAGCATACATCTCCTTGACCAGTCTAACATACTTCTCTGCTACTCCAGACTTCCTCATACAAAACCAGAGTTCTTCTCTTGGCACCCTGTCGTATGCTTTTTCTACGTCTACAAAAGCACAATGCAGCAGCTCCCTCTGACCTTCTCTATTATTCTCAGAGCGAATACTGCATCTGTGGTACTCTTTCTAGAGTTGAAGCCCTACTGCTGCTCACAAATACTGAGTTCTGCTCTCAGTTTAGTTTCCACTACTTTCTCCCATAACTTCATTGTATGGCTCATCAACTTTATCCCCCTATAGTTACTGCAATTCTGCACATCCCCCTAATTCTTAAAAATGGGCACCATCACACTTCTTCTCCACTCTTAAGGCATCTTATCTCTCTCTAAGATCCTGTTGAATAATCTAGCCAGAAACTCTACTGCTGCCTCTCCTAGACACGTCTATACCTCCACAGGTATATCATCTGGACCAACTGCCTTTCCATTCTTCATCCTCTTGAATGCCCTCCTCACTTCACATTTACTAATTTCTGCTACTTTGTGGTCTACAATAATAACTTCTTCTACCCTTCCTTCGCTTCCATTTTCCTCATTCATCAGCTCTTCAAAGTACTCTTTCCATCTTCCCATAACTCTTCTAGCATCTGTCAATACATTTCCCTCTCTATCCTCAATCACTTGGATCTGCTGTACATCCTTTCGGTCTCTATCTCTCTGTTTTGCCAAGCTGTATGAGTCTCTCTCCCGCCTTACTGTCCAACCGAGCATACAAGTCATCATATGCCCTTTGTTTTGCTTTTGCTACCTCTATCTTTACCTAAAATAGAATTTTAGGGTTACTAATCTTAAATGAGGAATTATCATTATTAGGATTAGGAAGAATTATTTCCCTTTTCTGGCCAGGAAAAAAGGCAAATCCCACCAAAATATAAAGAGAAATTTCAAAAGTTTCATAGGATTCTAGATAACAGTTTTGAATTACATTGTGAACAAGAACATTGAACTCCAACATTTAGGCCACAAAAGTCCAATAACCACAAATAAGCTGAGAAACCCCCCAAAAAGTGCCCAAACTCAATTTCTATTTTAGTCTGCTCAAAAATACCCATCTGGCCCTGATATTGTAATGCTTTACATCTCATCATGTTATGACTTCACACCAATAAGTTATATGGGCAGGGTTGTGGAGGTATGAGTCAAAAACTATTGTTGAATGGGAAAGCCATACAGGCAGTTTTTGGAAAGAAAATATGGCTGCAACAGCAAATTAGGATTAATTGAGCAGGATGATTGTTTTATTTAGGGGCAAAATATGTTGGTACATACAAGACAAACATAAATGCCAATTTAATTAAAGATTGCAAATCGGCCTAATCATCTAATTTCCATTGAGGGTCTAAACCAGTATGTCCATGAGGATAAATTTAATTGTCCATCATGTTCTCTCTGTTAAGACACTTCCATCTTCTTCTTTCCCCTTTGGTTACTCCCGCCAGGTGTCAGCGAATCAACCACCTCCATCTAAACCTATTCTCTGTATCATCTTCTCTCGCATCAACTTACTTCATGTCCTCTTTCTTTCATAAATCTTCCCTCTGGTCTTCCTCTAGATCTCCTGCCTAACAGCTGTAAACTTAGCATCTTTCAACCAATATATTCACTACCCCTACTCTGTACATGACTGAACCATCTCAGTCTGGCTTCTCTGACCATATCTCCAAAGCATCAAACATACGCTGTCCCCCTGATGGACTCATTCCTGATCCTATCCATTCTTGTCACTCCCAAAGAAAACCTGCCTGTCCATCCCCACTGCAAACATGAAGGGGCTCAGAGCTGAGCCCTCTTGAAATCCCTTCTTCAAACTTCTTTGCCACAACTATAGCACATCTTGTTTGACTTAACAGGCTTTAAAGGTTCATTCCATACAATTTATGCTCCAAGGGCTGGAGTTTTAAATTAAAATTGCTTTTCTTCCAGCTAGAGAAAGGCCTAAATAAAGTTTCCATTTTCTTCCTATATTCAAAATATTTTGTGTTCATTTCTATGCTACATCAGAAACCACGTTACAGAGTTGACAGCTATGTGACAGACTTTCAACCTGCAGTCCCTGCCCTTACCCACCTGACACGGAGGCAGTCTGGTTTACTGCTTTGGCTAATGTTGTGGTTGGACCTAACTTGTTGGATGTAGCTGGACCTGTTTTTAGCACCTATTGGGGAAAAAAAAAGTATTAATCAGCAAAGTATGACACCGCACTATAAAGAAAATTCACATTTGTATTATGACAGAGGTTGGAGACATGCAAAAGATTTAGCTTTTCTAAAAAAGATAAAATGTAAATGTAGCTGCAGTTGATGTGAACTGAGTTTTTTATTATATTCTAAAACTGTGTTTACTTTAACTGAATACTCTTGATCTTTCTTTTAATAACAGTAGCCTTCACAACATACAACAAGCAGTGCTTAATGTGAGGACCTGACAGGCTGCAGAGAGGGGTTGTGATGAAGGTGTTGGGCAGTTCATGAGTACATCATCTGGAGGAGGAACTGGCAAAACAACAGGAGAGGCACTGGACGGGTCCTTATTGACCAGCAAAACCTCAATGGGACCAGATGAACTCTTAAGACATATCTGGTATTTTCGTTGACCATTGAGAACCTGCATACAAAAACACCTGGTTAAAGGTAAGAGACAAATGGAACAGGGGCTGGACTTAGAAATATGCACTTAACTTACAGCCTCTGGTATGGGAACCTCTAACTGTGTGCCAATTGGAGCACGAATTGCTAAGAGAGTATCACCTAGGGAAAGAGAACAAGCACTTGATGATGGATGGCATTGTATTAGAAACAGTCAAGTTAGCAGAATAAGAGAACCCAGGCCAAGACCGAAGAAAAAGTTACCTTTGAAAGCTGTGCAGAGGTCTTCGTGTTTCACATAGGCCATAGTTTCAAAGTGTTAAGGTTGAACTTGCCCAGTGCATATTTGCCACACAAATGGAAAATCAACAGATATCTTGATATATATTTAAATTCAGCATCCAGCCCCAAGATATGACAGTGACAAGAGAAGACTCAGCTATTGAAAAAACTCCCTGACATGTTACAAAATACGCAAATTAACTTGTTTAGGTAGATAAAGGAAGCCTTAATAAATTGTGTTTGACATTGTTATGAATTTGTTGGATGAGATTTTCAGTCTTATGCTCTAAGGTATCATTCACACTTACACTGTCTGGTCTGCTTGAAACAAATCATGCAGCAATTACCGGACAGCCTGGTATGTTTGCTGGTGTGAAACACAGACTCTGTGGCTGATGAAAGAAACAGATCCTAGTCCATTTGAAATGATGGGTCTCTGTGCATTTCTTATGGAACTCTGGTGTGGTTCGCTTCAGGTCAAAAAGTAAGTTGACCAATACCAAAGAGCAGAAGTGGAGCAAAAAGTGAACATCATGGATGTCAGGAAGATAAACAAATGATTTGTCTAGCCGCTGCCAGTTCAGTAAAAACACGTTGAGTTGAACGACGTGAATGACTCAATTGAAATATGGTCTACTAACTATATTTCACAGCTACTTATGACCACTCTAATAAACTACAATGTATTCACATTTAGAGAATGATGGCACAGCTTTTACTCTCATAATTGAATTGCTGACATTAGCTTTTAAAAAACAGTCCTGACAATTAAATAAGCTGTCAGAAGGGGATTTCTTTTCCTTCTGTTCTGTCCAACAGAAGACCAGTTGTCTTCTTCTCTAGTGTTTAATAATCCAGCTTGAAGACACATTACCGCAACAGGCGAGTGAGCAACTGACACAACCACATAATCTGTTCAAGTGGTTTGGTCCTTAAACATGTAGTGTGAATGAAAACCAAAGCAAAATCCCACAAGGTTGCAACCCGTCTCGAATGCAGATAAATTGCTCTTATTGAAGGATATGGACTGTTATTGGTGTCATCTGTGACATTCTTGATGCTCTGTTGGACCCATACTCTTTGCTGGTCCAGTTCGTGTTCTCTGAGAGCCAGATCATCTAGCTCAGCCTTCAGATCAATCAGCTTGTCAGCTATCTCCCTTGTGTTACATCCTGGACCAACACCCCTAAAACAGAAAGATGGAGAAAAAATAGCTTAGGCTAGGGGTCAGTAACCCGCGGCTCTTTGATACCTCTAATACGGCTCCCTTCGGTTTTTGAAAATAATTAAGGAGTAATTAATTCAAATGTATTTTATTTTAGTTTGTTCATTTTTAAAATGTAATTTTAAATTTAAAGATTATGGCAATCTCATAACATCTCAATAAAACGTGTTAAAATATTTGTCACTCTTAATAACCAACTGCACGTGCCAGTAAAAAGGATGACAGCACACAGAGAGCGGCATCTTTGGTTTCCTGCCGGTGTATAATTTAGGTTCAGCTGTTTTAAATACAGGAAGGACTCAAAGAGACAGTATTTTGCTTCAAGTAACGTTCAATGCAACGTCTTTTTTCGAAGTTCAAAATGTTTTGTTGCATCCAGAAATGTAATTTCATTTTCTCTGCAGTTTTTCATTTGATTTAAAAACATGAATCAAGTCATGTTTAATCATAGCATAAAAGGCAAAAAAAATAACGTTATATGCTATGGTAATGCATTTTCAATCTAAAAAAAGGTTGTGTGGATCCCCGTGTTTTCTTTACTGTGGTAAAACAGGTCCAGATGACTGAGTGGTAAAGGTTGCCAACTAGACAATTTCACTCCATAATGATTAGACATGTTCGTGTCTCTACAAATTGCTTTTCACTGATATTATGTTCTTATTAATCTATCAATTCTTCTTCATCTTCTTATGGTAGAAAAAAAAAAATCCATCAAAATGTGTATCCTTTGGAAGATGGACAAAAAAGACATTTAAAAGCACACATCTAACACATATTGTTGTAAATTATTATTGGGAATAAAAACATCCGACAAATATTTACATATTTATTAAAAGAAAATCTTATATTTTGCATTAACTCTCACACAGGCATAAAGAGAACATGCAAACTGTACAGATAAAGGCCCAAGTCAGTTGTCAGGTTGGAGCTGGGAACCTTGGAGTAGGCAAATTGCAAAACATTTCACAATTGTATTGACATGCTTACTGTTTACTAACTTTTATACAACTCCACAGCTCCGATAGCCAGTTAACCACTTTTATGTACAACCCTTACAGCAAGATAATGATAGCAATAAACTTGTACAAAAAAATAAAAACAAGGAGATGAGACAAACAGAAACACCCAAGTGCGGTGACCCTGTGATGTGAAGAGGATGATTTTGGCAGAATCTGTCATCAATATTGAGTTAATTCTGTACATGTCATGCGAGTGCACCACAGTACAATAATTTGATTTCTTGTCGTTCGTGCATTAAACACTCCTTAATTTGGGAGTATATATTTCCGTTATCAAGTTTATGAGTTTCTTAATTTTCTCAAAACATCTTCATGGATTTTGTTACAGTTATGACAAAATCTTCTAACTGAAAAATGTTAAGATGAGATCAATAACCGTTCTCGTTCCTATGTGCATCGTCAGTTTTTACACATTTGTTGTCTGTCACATAAATAATGCAGCTTGTCACGATTTGACCAAATACAACTGTCTGTACTGTTTCCCTTTGAAATTTTAAGAAGTTTTTTGCACATGACAGTTTGGCTCTGTCTACATACGTTTTCAGATTACTATAATAAACATCATGCTAGGTACTGACCATCTATAACCGATTGTAATCATAATTACTTTATCCCACAAAATTTTTGCAACTTCTAGAGTATGTTAGACAAACTGATTACTCACTTCCATTGAATACTGTTCTTGGACTTCTTCTCAATCAGTCCAATTCCCTCAA
The DNA here is from genome assembly GCA_901007705.1 of Fistularia tabacaria. NCBI lineage: Eukaryota > Metazoa > Chordata > Actinopteri > Syngnathiformes > Fistulariidae > Fistularia > Fistularia tabacaria. The sequence continues at coordinate 29,691 of CAAKHD010010863.1, read as the reverse complement.
GCACATTAGTGATATCGTAGATCCGCCTTTTTTGCCGCACAGCTAAAGTGTCTGCTGCCTGTATGACATGACATAATGATGAGAGAAAAGACGGTTAATTTTTCACCTTCCCTGTCAAAAAATGACTGACCATCCATCCATACATACATACATACATACTGAGCCTTTGCATGTATTCCTTAAGTAAAATTCAATGCTCTCAGTAACAAATGGATTATGCTCATTAGTCATCTAAGAAAATAATGGTAATCACAAAATTGATGAATACATTGGGCACAATGAGTGTTTGACTCTTAGCTGATCTAAACATTTGTCACAATTTCTCTTTATGACAAATACAATTAAATTTGCTCTGGTTCATATACATAGGCTATTGTCTGACATTCATATCAAATTTTGAATGTTAAAAAAAAAAAAAAAATGTTAAATATGTGTGGAGTTGATATTTCAATTAGTCCTCCATCAATAAAATTGCCAAAAGCGGCCCTGTTTATCTGGAAAAAGGACCAGGAAAGTACAATATTAGGAGCAAAACTTTTATATATAATACACACACACACACACACACTTGTTAAAATTGTACAGTTAAAATTGCTCGATCAGTAATGCCGTATCAGATTGAAATGCTTGTGAAAGGCTGCCAAGAAGTAGCACTCATTAAGAACTCACAACTTATCTGTGTTGTGTATATAAACTGAACAGGATCCAACCCTATACCAAATGACACAAAATTAGATTAAAGAAAGGTTCTAAATGTAAACCGCCAAAGGCATTTCAAACACCAGTATACAACGGATTACTTTTAACATACTGCCTTTCGTTTGCTTCTATCGCATACTATTATGAATACCATTTATTTTGTATCTAGTTTATACTATCTACCATTCACTTCGGAAATCAAAGAAACAATGTAATTTTACAGGGCAGAGCGTTACCTAACTATACATAACATTTTACTCCTGAATGTTAAAAAGCTAAAAAAAACCACTATACTGACTACTGTCGATTTAAAAAACATGAAAGTATCACAACAAACAAGTGCGATACTTTAAACGGAAACAAATGCAAAGAACGCTCCTAATAAAGCATTAATACATTATGTGGGGGCCTCAAGTTGTCATTTTTCTCATCTGTATTTACGATCTTTGATAGTAGGGACTCTTGAAAAAAAATGAAGACATTCCCATTCATTCATCTTTTAGATGAGGAAATGCAAATACAACCAGTGACTACTGCACATCAAATGCAGACAGAAGTGTTTTTGCAGTTATGGTACTGTGAAATTCAAGAGCTGTATTATTGAGTGAATGATGGTCGAGGCACGAATATATAAAACAACAATGAAGAAACCCACCGTAAGCGCCCATCCTACTGAAACGCAGGTATTGCTTTAGATTGTTTTGACATTAGCACTTTTTTCAATTACCTATATGAAACACCGTTGAGTGAAAAAGTCGTTTGTTAATAACAAATGTTCAAGCTACAGAGCCGATCGCTAAGAGGAAGCCCAACAAGGAAACTTTGAATCTAGAGGGAATGTCGAAAGTGGTCTGGGGATTATTTTCAAACTCGGGTTGATGAACTTACTTTAAACGTGCTGCCCTACGTTGAGAAACATAGAAATAGCATCATGCTAGCAGTGAACTAGAATGCTGAAAGTCTAATTCAAAACAGTATCGCTAGGCTAGGCTAACAAGCAAGCTAACGACAGAGCACGTAACCCAACAGCAGCGGGCTGGCTCAAATTGACATGTGCCGGCTAACAACAAAGACTGAATCGTATGCTCACTGCTTTCAGGTCCAATACTCCATCCTTCGCCTCTTGCAGTAAAGTTACAAACTTGGTCGTGAGAAGTCCCAGGCTTTTTTCGTGCCTGCTTGGGGTTTGTGGCTGCAGCGAGTCCCCAACAGCTCCCAATTCGCGTCTGTTACTTGCCGACTCTAGCTCCATCATCCCTCAAAACCCGCTCGGACTTCCTCTGCCTCCCCGACCAAACTGAGCCAGTGAGACAAGGAAAGCACACTTCGGCACCGTAGCCAAACAGAAATACCCCAAAGGGAATACGTGACAAGTAGCTGGTTTATAATGACCTATTCCAACCAAGTTTACTCCAATTTATTTCGTTGTTAGGCAGACTGCTTACGAGATCTCATTGAGCACGCTTTCGTTTGTGAAGAGCCGTTGGCCACGCGAGGTATGACGGGACGTTTCAACTGTTGGAGGGAGTGTTTAACAGTGATTATATCATTTCGTAAGCGTACACCAACATTTATTAAAAACGGTTTCAGTCAACGCATTTTAGTCCTGTGACAATCTCCTAAAATATGTAATTTATTTAAACGCAACAATGTTTTTTAATAAAAGGGTATTTCTATCATAACAATAATTAGGGACCTCTGCACGACGGCTTCTTCCACATATACTCTTACAACTAATTTACCCTATCACTAACCCTAATTTCTACTGCAAATCCACACGCTATGTACGCACGTACCGAACCATCATCATCATCGATTCTTAAACGTCATTAGTTGCAATATCAATCGATCTATCTCTCTCTCTCTGTCTGTCTGTCTACATAAATACATGCATGCATGCATGGATAGATAGATAGATAGATAGATAGATAGATAGATAGATAGATAGATAGATAGATAGATAGATAGATAGATAGATAGATAGATAGATGACTGTGCTGTGCCGCA
>CAAKHD010010863.1:8449-26965 GCA_901007705.1 Fistularia tabacaria | reverse complement strand
TCTGTCTCTCTCTCTGTCTGTCTGTCTACATAAATACATGGATGGATAGATGGATAGATAGATAGATAGATAGATAGATAGATAGATAGATAGATAGATAGATAGATAGATAGATAGATGACTGTGCTGTGCCGCATCGAGAAAAAGCTCCACTTGTCATTTGCCATTTTATAGGTCGTGACAGCTGAACCAGCTGGAACAAACAAAGTAATCAAGAACATCATGAATTTGACAGTGGGTAAGAGTCTTTCCTTATAATAGCAATAAGTGATGATAATAAAAAAAAAATAAAAACGACAATAACATCCACAGTAGCAACAAAAGTGTTGCTATTTGTCTGAAAAAGGGTCTCTAATCAATGTAATGAATGTTTTTGACTTGTTGGAGGTCCCAGAGAACTTCTAGGAAACCCATGCAGACATCTGGGAGAACATGCAAACGCCACACAGAGAGGCCCCCTGTGAGAAGCGAATCAAGTACCTTCTTGCTGTGAGGTGGAAGCACTAACGGACAGGAATAGCAATAGATTGGACTTGAGATCCAACGCTAACAGTGTGTACAAGAACAGGATGAGCAGAGTACTGCCTTAGGAAGCTGTGATCCTTCAATTTCTGCTGCAAGATGTGGGAGATCTTTAACCAGTCCATTTTGGTTCATACCTTTTTCTTTGCTGCTGTTTGCTTGGGAAGCTGCATTGGAGCCAGCAACATAATGTTGCTGCTGCAACATCCGAATTTCCCCTCTGGGGATCAATAAAGTATTATCTTATCTTATCTTATAAACATCAAACATAAACGAACAGAATAAAATAATCAAGAAGACTGACTCTGTGATTGGTCTCAGTTATCCATCACGAATAACACTGAGTAGCCCCTCCTCTACACACTTGACAGATAGCGAAGCACAGTCTCCAACAGACTGCTGCAGTTTCAGTGTCTGACAGACAGATACAGGAAATCTCTTCTGACACATGCAATTGGACATTATAAACTCAATCATAAGTCTAAACAATATTTTATTTGGCTATATTAGTACTACTGTATGTACAGTGCAGCTTTCTTACATATTTATTTTCAATATTTATAATGCTTAATCTGTTGTTGTTTTTTCACCCTGTCACCTTGCTGCGATTACACAAGGATCTGCTAGCCTGGAGCCATTAAGGTATTTCTATTATATTGTACTCTATTCTATTCTATTCTACTCTAAAGGCTACACTATCACGCTGCTCATAATGTTAAAATTTGTTTGGTCATAAATTGCCCATAAAAAAAGTTGAAAAGAAGAAAAACAGATGACAGTAACACAAAACTCATTAACACAACTCAAAACACATGAGCAATAGCAAACAAGTCTTCAACTTTGTTTTAAAAAGTCATGAAGGGTAAAAGCATTTTAGAGGAGTCAAGCCAATGATGGCACAGAAGGTAGTGACTGAAAGGACATAGTGGACTACCCCCTACAAAAGCCATCTCACAGGAGTGTTGGTATCATAGCTCATTTTTCATGTCAGTCGTAACAAAATTGAAAATTTACAGCTTGATTAACAGGTGTAAATATACAAGAAAAAACTGAGATACATTTTTTCTTGTATGGGAAAAACATACATGTATATATATCATCACTATTCCTTCATACAAATAGGGCTATAAAGGGCTTTAGGTGAAAGGCAGGGAATACTCTTGTAGTGACAAAACAAATTCAAACAAAACAAAAACGACAAAAAGGACAAAAGAGGAACCCCCCTTTTTTTTTTTTTTTTGCTAGTCTGACTCCAGTCCAGTAGGTGACGGTAATGTGCTGATTAGTAGAATATTGACTGACATAAAAACCAGGAAGAAGAAAAGGAGGCGAAAAACAAGAGACGAGGGGTTGAATAAAGAGGAAAGAGAAGAAAAAAAATGATGATGATGATGATGATGTCAGCTGACTGAAACGAATCACGCGAATCAGCTCCTTCCTCAACAGGATATTTCCTATAGCATATTCAATAGACAATTTACCAAATTTCGGCAAAAAAACGTCCTCTCGCAGATTTACTTTAAAAAAAACAACGGAGGAGCAGCTGTTATCCAAACGGTGAGCCCATTCTACGCTTTAGCATCTTACTTAACATGCCTAGCTGTCGGATTGTGTCGGAACAACTGGACTAACAAAATTTCAACATGAAACCCATGGCATGGATCCCTGAGAACCTGCACAAGCACACACTTACTTCAGCCATGCCCACGATGACCGTTTTTTTGGTCAATGCATGTCGTCCGTCATTATCCCTTGACTTTGCTCTATGTAGAAGCCATGCTACCATTGTAAGCCAAAAACTCATTGATCCTCGCATAAAAACTAAATCACGTTTTTATGCTAGAAATATACTGCTACCATGCATATACAATTGCTGTCTTCTGTTTTCAGTTTCAATAATGAAGAAAATCAAAGGAAGAGCAAACAGAACAGCTGAGAAGGAATTTGTGTTTGAGTTCAGAGCAGGGAAACACAACTGTGTTCTTAAAGTGGCTCTACAGTTTCCGATTCAGGAAAACATCAATGACCTCCATGGGCGCCTCCTTCAGCTACATAAAATACCCTGCTACATTGAAAATGGTAAGCTCCATATTCTAGAATGCATTTTTTCTGTTATCTGTAAAGTCTAAATACAGAATACATTACTCATAAAAGAGATCAACTGAATATGTCACTGACCCAGCCCCCAAAAGTGTTAGTTCTTTTATCTAAAAAAAGAATTTGCATGACATGTTTTAATTTTTATTGGTCTTTGTCATTTTTTTCCTTTTCAAGCAGTTTCTTATTTGGTCAATTTGTATTGCAAACATTGCTTTTGTAAGAAATTAAATTAAAGTTTGCAGAAGAAAAGAAAAACAACCCCTTTGCAATCCAACCCACTTGTTGTAATTTTGACTATTTTAGTTTTTAAAATATGGAAGAGTGTTTTCATGCCTAGAAAGAGCACTACAGATCCCTTTATTTTCTTTAAGAATGCAGGTCAAGAAGCATGGAAAAGGTCAGAGGGTGCTTCATTAAGCCTTTGTAGATCTAGAAAAAAACATACGACAGGGTGCCAAGAGAGGAGCTGTGGTACTGTATGAGGAAGTCTGGGGTGACAGAGAAGTATGCTAGACTGGTGCAGGACATCGATTTGAGGTGTGAGACTGTGGTGAGGTGGGCTGTAGGTGTGACAGAGCAGTTCAAGGTGGACGTGAGACTACATCAGGGATCAGCTCTCAGCCCCTTCCAGTTTTTTAGTGGCTATGGACAGGCTGACCGAGGAGGTTAGACAGGAAACTCCATGAACCGTGATGTTTGCAGATGGCATTGTGATCTGTAGTGAGAGCACTGAGTAGGTGAAGGAAAATCTTCAGAGGTGGAGGTATGCTCTGGAAAGGAGAGGAGTGAGGGTTAGCGCAATAGAGTGTGTATGGAAAAGAATGTGTGGAGAAAAGAGTCAGAGTAAAGAGTCAGAGTATCTGCCAGAATGAAAGGAAAGTTATAAGTTATACAAGACAGTGGTGAGACCAGAAACGCTGTATGGTTTAGAGACAGTGGGAATGAGGAAAAGACAGATGGCAGAGCTTGAGGTAGCAGAGATGAAAGAAAGTGATGAGGCACTCTTAAGAGGGACATGGATTGATAGAATCAAGAGTGAGTCCATTAGAAGAACAGCACATGTTAGATGTTTTGGGGATGAGGTCAGAGAGGCTAGACTGAAATGGTTTGGACATGTAGAGAGGAGGGATAGTGAGTATATTGGGAGAAAGATGTGGAGGTTGGAACCAAGAGAAAGACCAAAGAGAAGATTTATGGATCCAGTGAAGAAAGACAGGAAGTTAGTTGGTGTGATAGAAGAGGATACAAAGAATAGGGTTAGATAGAATATGCTGATTCGCTGTCGCGACCCCAGTGAGGAGCAGCCGAAAGAACAATAAGTTTCTAGAATAGGTGTGGAAGGCAAGTAAAGTTTTATCAAAATAACCCAGCATAACTTTATTAACACATTTTCAGCCCTTTTTTTTTCAGATTGTGTATATACGTGTGTGCTTGTGTGTGTGCGCACATGTTTTCTCAGTTCCCCCGAAGGAAAATAGATTTGTAAAATAACCAACTGCAAAAGTTCTGTCGGTTGCAGTGGTGAACCATCCATTAGCAACTTATATGGGTCTTGAAACCATCCATCTATCCATCCACCTTCAACTACTTATCCGGGATCGTGTCGTGGGGGCAGCAGCCAAAGCAGAAAGGCCCAGACTTCCCTCTCTCTGGCCACGGAGGCATTCCCAGGCCAGGCTCAAGACACAGTCCCTCCAGTTTGTTCTTGGTGTTCCCCAAGACATCCCCCGGTTAGACACGCTCGGAACACCTCATCAGGGAGGCGTCCAGGGGGCATCCTGATCAGATTCCTGAGACACCTCATCTGACTACTCTCCACATGGAAGAGCAGCAACTCTACTCTGAGCCCCTCCTGGATGGCCAAACTCCTCACCCTGAGGGAGACCCTGGACACCCTGTGGAGAAAACTCATTTTAGTCACGTGAATCCGTGACCATGTTCTTTCAGTCATGTTCCACAACTCTTGACCATAGGAGGGAGTAGGATTGTTGATCGACTGATGAATTGAGCTCTTTCTTCACCAACACAGAAAGGTGCAGAGTTCAGGTGCACCGATCCACACGTTGAGCTTTGAAGTCCCTTAGAAAGACGAGGGATTCCCCGACACAAGTTCTCTCTAGCAGTCCCTCTAGAGACCCCAAAATGGGAAAAGGGTGGTTAGTCTGAGCTGCTGTTGGGTGCATAGGCACACACAATAGTCAGAACCTGTCCTCCAGTCCAAATTCGGAGGGAATCTATCCTCTCATCCAGTGGCTTAAACCTCAACATGCAGGCAGAGAGTTTGTGGGCAATCACTATGCCCTCACCCTCCCAATGCTTTTCACTAGGGGCAGCTTCAAAGTAGAAAAGAGTGCAACCCCTCTCAGGAGGCCTAGTTCCAGAGCCCGTGCTACGCGTCGAGGGGAGTCCGGCTATATCGAGCTGGAACCTCTCAGCCTCGGGTACTAGCTCCGGCTATTTCCCCACCAGAGAGGTAATGTTCAATGTTCCTAAAGCCAGCTTCTGCAGCCGCGGATTTGACTGCCAAGGTCTCCCACCCTAGCCGTCATTCGGCTCACATTGCACCCGACCCCCTTGGCCCCTCCTATGGGTGGTGAGCCCAAGGGAAGGAGGACCCACATTGCCCTTTTGGGCTCAGCCTGGCTGAGCTCCATGGGTGCAGGCTCAGCCACCAGGTGCTCGCCCTCCAGGGCCACTCCCTGGAGACAGGCCCAGGGACAGGCCCTGGTGACCTGTGTCTGAGCAAGGGAAATCCAAGTCCATTTGTCTTCTTCATCATTGGGGTCTTCTGAGCCATTCTGTCTGGTCCCTCACCTGGGACCTGTTTGCCTTGGGTGACCGTACCAGGGGCATTAAGCCCCCAACAACTTAGCTCCTAGGATCACTGAGACGCGCAGACCCCTCCTACACGATAAGGTGGCGGCTTGAGGAGGGAAAGTCTCAAATAAGTCTTTTAATTCAAGAAATATGTTGGCTGTCTTTTGGTCCTTGAGGAATGTTGTTCAATCAGGCGCTAATTTGGGTTTTGAAATTAAATTTACAAATCTTGTCACAATAAGTTACAAATAATTTACAGCTGTCAGTCAAGTTGCTCATAATACAGTTCAGCTTAATATTTTTGGATACACATTAAGTGTAATGTTACTGGCACAATTTAAATGGTACTGCTTGAAATACCCACTGTTATTTCAAATTAATAGACATAATACTTAACCTCCACACTCTTGTTTAAAACCTTAAACAAAGACTTTTCTTTTTAACATCATGATTTAAAAGACTTTTAAACTTTAACTGTCTGTTTTCTGATTTTTTTCAAGAACTAAAAGTGTCGTTGATGGACTTCATTGAGAAGGAAACTATTCTGGATTTTGACAGAGATGCAATGCAGGCCCTGCATGGTCTCATAGCGGGAGATGTTGATGTAAATCAGCTTACCAACGCATGGAGCAGATCTTATGTGGAGGTAAGAATATATCTTTCAATGTTGTGCTGACACAGATGAATTAAACGTTTCAGGACTTTGGCATCTGATTCAGGAGGATTATTTTTGTTGATGGTATGGCCAGTTTAATGTCCTTAATGTTCCTAATTTGGATCTTTTGTAGTGAAAGCATGGAATTTTTTTTCAATTCATTCAGTTTTATCACAGTATTTTGTAATTCGCTTTGGTGGCTATGTAGTATGGACCTGCTTTAGCTAAAGTCTGTTTTTGATCAATTCATGAATTCAGATAAAAGTTTTGTTGTGTGTCATGAATCTTTGCTGGGTTTAATTATTTGTTATCTGAATTCTTTACTGTTTGAGTCTTTTAAAAATTGATTAAAATTGTGATTCAAGGGGTTATTTCTGGACCACACTAAAAGCACCAAAAAATCATGCTATTCGGCCTGATAAGCCACTTTTTCTACACAAATGAAAACCAGAATGTCTTTGGCCTCAGCCAATGCAAAGAAACAAAACAGAGGTGTGACAATTATACTTATTTATAATACCATTCAATTAGAAAAGTTGGTTTAACAAGGATTCTTTAAGAGAAGACAAAAAACACCTATGATATAACAAATAAACTTGAAATATTACATCTAACACTTGATTTAAATAGTAGAGAAAATAATATCAAAAACAATAAGAAGTAACACATGGGTGGCATTTAGCCATATTTTGGAATGTGAAGTACAGTTCTTAAGAATTGTCTATGAAAATAAGAAACAAATTTACTTCACAGTCAAATGGGTGGAATGCCAATACCAACTTTTTTTAAAATTTTTTAGTTAAACCAATATTTGCCAAATATTCATCTTTCATTTTCAAAGTACTTTGTATAATACATACCGCCTTTTTTCTCTTCAACTTTTTTAGGTAATGTACGGCTTGAATAGTGTGTGAAGCACAAAGCCAGAATCGAATGTTTATTTGAAAATGACCATGGTTTTTACCAGAGAGCAATGATGGAGAGCTTTTTCTCTGAACCAGGTATTTTCTCTGTTCCAGTTTCACACATTTTGAATGGAAATGGAAAAAACAGATAATCAGTTACTTTTTACAGATTATAAATTGTGTGTTGATTTAAAACTACCATGTGTCTGACATTTATTAAACTTTAACAGTAGCATACATATATGAAGAAAATGAAAAAGGCATTCAGAGGTGAAAGGACTTAGATATTTCCAAGGTGGGTTCTTGGAAACAATAATGAATGTTTCAATGTGTTTGTATACCACTTTCCATTTACCTTCAGGGGGGAAAAAAAAACTGTTCCAAGGTGGGGTTTGTTACAGTGCATTTTCTCCAATCATTTCTTGAAGTTTTCTGTCAACAAGTTGTAACTGACACAAGTGAAAACCTTTTTACTTTCACAAAAATAAATTTAAAAAATGGAAGCCCAATCTCTGTTTACTCTAATTTGTGATGTGCTGGCTCCACAAAGAGGCAATACGTACAATGCTAATCAATAAAGGATTAGTAAACTAGAAAAACTACATTATGACTACTATATGTATAAATGACGATAGTTTTGTTCAATGGAATGTTTTGGGCATGAGTCACATCAACATACGATGTGCAGAATTGTTTAAAACACTGATACTTAAATTAACATTCTACGAGCCTCCATGCTCCACAACTCTCTCCACTTCAACATTCTTCGTTCAACGTTTTCCCAATTCACCCACTGCCCTTGCTTTGCCTTACTACCTCCTCTTGCCCATGTATTTCATCTACTACCGATTTCCTCTTTTCTACAACTGATGCCTCGCTCCACACCGGTTTTCCTACACACAACCCAAAGCCTCCACGCCCATGCTGCATTTGACCTATAATATCCCTATGACTAAGGGCTGCCTGTGCTTGCTGCACTGCCTCCTTTTGGGTTCCACTTCCTCCCTCCCCTAACCATGGGTGCCACACTCCTAGCCACTGAGTCAAAAGACTCAGTGGCTAGGTGGAGTGTCATTTCCAATCTAACCTTAGCGCACTTGTACTCTTCTGACAGACTAGAAACTGGCAACTCCAATATGCCTTTTCCATACAAGGCCGCGCTGCTTACGCAGCGTGGGACTCCGAGCCATTTCCTAATGACTGAGTTTAACATTCTTTCTAGCTTCTCTACCTTTGACAAGGGAACCTCATCCCCTGTTAAAGGCCACATCACCCGAGGCAGCAGCCCAAACTGCAAGCACCACAACTTCAGCTTACCGGGAGCCCTGAGCGATCTATACTTAATACACCTTGACTAATTTCCTGCCTCAACTGCTCAAATTGTCCCTTATCACTAAGTCTTGCATCAAACCATCTACCCAAACTCTTCACTGGTTTCTCTAGCACCGTAGGTACCACCTCACCATTTATTACAAACTTCTGATCTACTACCTTCCCTTTTATAATTGAAATACTCCTAGACTTACTTGGCTTAACCTTCAGTCTCGCCCGCTGCAGATTACTATCAAACTTCTCCACCAACCTACTAGTACATGATATAGTTGACGTTACAGTCGTCATGTCATCCTTGTAAGCCCTAATTGGAGGGAGACGCAACCCTCCCTGAAGCCTTTCTCCACCTACCACCCATTTCAAAGCCCTAATAATCACCTCCATTGCCATAATAAAAGCTAGTGGAGAAATTGTACACCCGCCGTAATGCCCATTTCCAGCTGCTGCCATGCTGTAGCATATGATACCGTAGTAAAGCAGAGCTGAATATCTGCAAAATATGCTTTATGCTGCCTGGCACTCTAAAAAAAATCAAAGGCCTCCCATAACAGCCTATGTGGTACCGACCCGAAAGCATTAGCCAGGTCTAGAAACACTACATGCAAATCCCTCTTCTCACGCCTAGCTGACTGGATTTGGTGCCAAATTATGCTGGTGTGCTCGAAGCACCCGGAGAAGCTGGGAATTCCAGCCTTTTGCACCAAACTATCAATTAGTTTATTTTTTCCTAAGTAACTAGACAACCTCTGTGCCACCACACTAAAGAAAATCTTCCCTTCAACATTGAGCAAACTAATTGGTCTAAACTGACCTATCTCTACCAAATCCCTTTCCTTTGAAATGAAGATTCCCCCTGCTCTGTGCCAAGCCTTGCGAATAACTTGCTTCTTCCAAACTACCTTAATCAATTTCCACAGAAACCTTAACACATCTGGTGCACTCTTATACAGCCGGTAGGGCACCCCATAGGACCGGGGGCTGAAGAGGCCCTTGCCCGCTTCACTACTTCCTGAACCTCCTTCCACCTTGGTGGACTATCATCACACAAACTATCTATCTCCCCAGTAGGTGGAATATCAAAGGAAGTGCCATCTTACTATATCTTTCCCTGTCTTTATGCACCCCCTGCAAATACTCCTCAAGCTTCTGCTTCTCTACCTTAAGCGTACCACTCTTCTCCTTCCTAAGCGACAGCTTAACAAATCTAAATGGGTCCCTAACAAAGGCTACCCTAGCTCGCTCTTTCCTTTTCCTATTTTGCCTAACATTCTCTTCTCTTCTCAGCGTCAAAACAGCGTCTGTCTTCTCTCTTGAATAAGTCTATCGATTTCTTGTTGACGCCTTGATCTAACTACTCCACCCTGTGGCTTCTTCCTTTCTTCAGAAACACCAAACCTTTCTCTACCATATTCATAAATGAGGTCTCCTATCTTCTCCAATTTGCTCTCAGCGGTCCCTTTAAGCCTCTCTAATGTCCTAACCAAATCACTATTAACATCTTCCCAATTCCTACTTTCTGCTGCACCTGGCCACCTAACTCTGGGTTTCTGAGCACTAATCCTCTCCCTCTTCGGCTGGCTGGCCTCTCTACTTACCTCGGTGCTCGGACCTGCCTCAATGTCAGGGTTGCTGATGTCCTGCGAACTGTGGGTTACTCCCTGTCGCTGGACTTCACTCGACTGACTTGATAAGCTTCTTAAGAAGTATTTATCAATGCGGGGTCCCTGTGTTCCCTCTACCAAGCACCTCTTCCTCCCTTGATGGATTCTAAGGCTTTTTTAAAGTTGTTACTTTCTGCCAACCACACAAACAAACCTGCAGCTTCTTCCAATCTACACCTGAGCTACTGGCTCCCACTGACATATTTTCTCTACTCGTATTCACATCCGTTCCTGGGTCAAAAGCCGTGTCAATCAAAGCTGAGTCATCTTCCGCCCCCGCTCTCGCAGACTCTAGGGGTATTTTTCTGTCTTCGAACTTTGTAGCTTGATAGGGTGTAACCAGCGGCCTATTGGCCCTGTTTACTGCTGCGTTGAGGTGCTAAGCCACCGCAACCCCGTTGGGGTCTATTCCCTCCTATCTTTCCAGAGCTGTCTTTCCATGCTGTCATAAGGTCTTTCCCTAGATGTCAGCTGCACTATTCACAACAGTCACTAGCCTAAGCTAGCTATAGCATTCATTGCTACACAGGACAAGGTGTTACAGTCCCTTGTGCCAAGATCCTAAGAAAATACACCAAGGAGCCCAATTCAGTCTGTAGAGAAGCCATCTAAACCAAACAACCAGCACGCTACTACATTACCACCATTTATCTATACAAGCCAAATCTTTATACTGACCCTAATGTATCTTCCTCAGACTTGGCAATCAAATGTGTGGATATCACATTTTGGGTTGACTTTATTGTGTTCTGTGGAGAACACATAGGGTTTGAATTGGCTGGTATAGCCTTTATTCCAGTCTTGCAAAAGTGCTTAAAGGGTTTGATTTCCTAGAAATAAAACCTTTCACAATGAGAGATTATCCATTGCCAATAAATACAGTATGTGCAATATAATACAAAATGTCACTTAACATTAGTGAGGAAAAAAACAAAATAACATTCTTCCACATCTTCAATGATCCTATGATATAGCTCATATTCTTATGTGACAACACATCACTTTTCATCAAGGAATCATTGACCTGTTTCACTGGACAGTCCCATCGAAACTAGAGCTTGAAATACAAGGGGTTTCTAGTCTATCTTCTGAGGCTCTTGAAGTAGACGCTATAGTATCACTTTCAGGCAGTGGTTGTAATGCAATCTTAATTGAGAATGGGTTGTAACACAGACGGCAGTCCTCCATGTCGCAAAAACAGTTGAGCAATTGATGAAAATTGAAAGGAAGAAATCGCAATCTCTTTCTGTTTTAACAAATTTCTTGTGATCCTGTTATCTTTTCCTCCATTGTGCCCTGAACCTTCTTTTCTTGCTATCTGATAATTCACTGATAGGCTCAAGCTCACCTCCTCCTTTTCATTTTGGATTTCTTTCTCTTTCCTTTTCAAAATACTCTTGATATTTTACTTGGTAATTTCTCAACCATTCCCTGTACTCCTTCAATCGGACTTTTTATTCTTTTTGTAGGCATGTTTAGGTTTTATCTCTCCCCATGAAAATACATTATGAGATAGAAATAAAAATTATCTGTTAAAACAAAACTTATTCTTGTGTGGAAAGAATTGATATCAAATTTTGTTCGAGCTGTACCAGAGATCATGGAAGTTTCTATTTCAGTTAATGCTTTACAAAACTCAGCAGTTCTGGGCTAAAAACAGCTTGCAATCACAGATTTGATAGATGTTCATTCATAAAACTGAATGGTCCTCTGCACTGTCTGGATGGAAACGGCTCACAGCCATAGAAGTGATAGGAAGGAAGAGAAAGATAGCAGGTCACACGATGAGGTAGGCAGCAAAGAGAGCATCTTGCTTGTTAAGGAAAAAGAGGGAGGAATTAAGATGGAACCAGGGAGGATAAGATGGGCAGCAACTTGGCCACCCCTGCTGACCCACTGTTCGAAACACCTCATGATCAAAGGGCACTGTCTGATGACATAAACTCCTCCTGACTAAGGCTCCATTCACAAACAGTGAATGAAGATGATGAGGGGCCTTTAATGTAGTTATATTCAAACTGTCACCTTTATCTATTTGAAAACAAAAATAAAGTTGCAGAAATGATGTGTTCGGGAGTGACCGTCTTAAAAAAACATTCTGATTTTCAGACTTTGCGGCACAGTTACTTAAAAACAGTATTACATCTGTTTTCACTACAGAGGAAGAGAGAGGAAGTCTGGCTGTATTTCTTGAATTCAAAGCAAAACTACAAAGTTAAATATTATATTTCAATTTCTCTTTTGATTAAAAAGATCCCCAAATAACCCATTTAAAAAAATTGAAGCTTTATTTTTCATTTCCTAAAATGTAGGCATTAGAGGTTAGGACAGCTGCTTCCAAATAGAAAGCATGTAATTGTCTCCACCTGATCAATTTTATATGTTATCTAATATGAACTTCCAACACGGTGCTCTCCTCTCAGTCATCATGAATGTGCATTTGATTTCATGTGCGTGATGGTCGTATGTGTGGCTGCCAACCGAGGACTCCACAATGTGTGTTAATTCAAAGAAGAAATACGGTTTATAGACTTCTCTTGACTTCAGGTATTTAAGAAGAATGTCTTTTGGTGTTTAGAGGTGAGTTTCAGTACCTTGGTGCCGTCAAATGGCAGTTGCCAGTCAAAAATTTTAGTTGGCGGTGCATGCACATCCAGCAAAGATGATTTTTGTACATCCCAATGTGTGAGTTGACTATGGCATATGCAATGTTTTGTACATGCTAGTTAGTACATGAGGCCCTTGGAGGTGTTGCCTGCCAGTTTCCTGCCTCTGCTTTTGTCTGCCACAGTTGTATGATAAGGAAAGTATATCTGAAACATTTGTGTGTGTCCATGATGTATGTATTTAAATATTAGTGTTTTCAGTAATGTTCATTAAACAATGGTGTATTTCTCTAAATATACCAAGTATTTGATTACCTTATTCGTCTTGTAATATATAGTTTTCACAGTGGTGACCCATGATGTTTATGAAACATTGTAGATGAGGCTCATAAAACCTCTGTGTATGTATTTGAAACAAATTATACTTGAACTGTACTGTTCTGAAATAAACAAGACAATGCATTTTGAACAAAAATCTAATGATTTATTTAGGTGAAACTAAGAATATTTTATTTTAGGGTTAGGGTTTACTTGTAAATACATACACACTTTATAATGCATTTCAAACATTGTTTTAAAAATTGGTCAAATGTGTCATGAAAGCAATATTGGTTGTTGCCTGTGACCCTTTCAGACAACACTTGAGCATTCTCAGCCTGAGGAACCGAGTTGGGATGAGGACTTTGCTGATGTCTACCATGAGCTGATTCACTCCCCTGCCTCAGACACCCTTCTCAATCTGGAGCACAACTACTTTGTGAGCATCTCCGAGCTCATCAGTGAGAGAGACATGGAAATAAAGAAACTCCAAGAGAGGTGGGATTAGTCTTGGTCCTCTTTATCTAAAATTTCACAAGGCATGTGTGTGTACATTTAGCAGCTCAAAAGCTAAATGTAAGAAGGGAGTAAAGGGATCTATTGCAGACTGTCTGTGTTATATTTGCTTAAAATGTTTTATTCCATATGCAAATATGATTGTTGCCATTCAAGTTACGAGTATATTGGCTATCATTCTGCCATAGATAATGCATTGAATTCAGAGTAGCGGTCTGAAAACAATATTCTCACATGTCCCCTGATTCTTCAGATGTTCTGGAGTTTTATAGAAGCTTTTATTGACAGTAATATCCATATATGTATTTGCTATGAAGGTAAAATGATCAATGTATTTTAAATTTTACAAATAAACATCACCTCAGTTGAAGCAAGTTATCGGCATTCTCAAGAAGTTTATGCACTGCTAATTATTACAATGATGATGTACTACCCCTGCTAGTCATCTGCAGTTTCTTGAATGCCCATCCTGGAATGCTTAGCTGTTTGTGGATTGTAGTGATTAATAGACAGCCTCAGCCAAATTTACTTTCAAATGAGCAAGGAAGTGGTGTAGTTCCTCAACACTAAGGAAGAATGTTTCACTGTGCAATCAGTTCCACTTGGTGTGCTCAAAGACATCCTGAAGTAAAATGGAGGCCTCCTCAGGCCAAGTTTTAATAGGTTTGCTTGGTGTTAGTACTTGTTGGACTGTATATAGCCATAACAATAAAAAAAAAACTCCTGGCAAGAGGCAGAAGTGATGGCAGGTGGCAGGCAGTGCCTGAATCTTCTGTAGCCTGTGATCATGGTTGCCTTTTGGTTTTTTTGCATTCCTACTTGACAGCCCCAGTTCTGCCTTGACTCTCTTTTCCTCCTTCTGCATCTTTTCTCTGGTACAATAATCCACAAAGACCAAGCTGATCAAAGACTCTCCTTAGATAATGCTCATTGAAGTCAAACAACCAGAAGTAGTCCAGTTCACAACAAGTTTTTCTGTTTTGAAAACGGTCATCTCAGTTGTTTCCTGAGTTGCTGATTGCACGTCCAAGACAAGCCTCAGTGTACAAGAGTGAGGTAATAAGAGTAGAAAGTGACATTCTTTTTCTTTTGTTATCAAAGTATGTGTCTACAAACCAATCAGCAATACCATTATGACCACATGGATTATATTGTGCGTGACCAAACCTCCCAAACAATGGGCTTGGTATGAAATCCCCCTTTTTTTTTGGATGGATGGATGATTGATGAATTTATAAACTTCTTCTTTTCCTTTTGGCTTTTCCCTTCAGGGGTCGCTACAGCGAATCAACCTTCTCCATCTAACCCTACTCTCTGTATCCTCCTCTCTCACACACCAACTAACTTCATATCCTCTTTCACTACGTCCATAAGTCTTCTCTTCGGGCTTCCTCTGCACCTTCTACCTAGCAGCTCCATTTCTAGCATTCATCTGCCAATATACTCACTATCTCTCCTCTGTACATGATCAAACTATCTTAGTCTGGCTTCTCTGACCTTCTCTCCAGAGCATCTAACATATGCTGTCCCTCTGATGGACTCATTCCTGATTCAATCCATCCTCGTCACTCCCAAAGAGAACCTCAACATCTTCATCTCTGCTACACCCTTTGTTTTGCCTTTGCTACCTCTATCTTTACCCTACGCTGCATCTCCCTGTACTCCTGTCTGTTATCTTTAGTCCCCTTAGTGTCCCACTTCTTCTTTTCTAACCGCCTTCTCTGAATATACTCCTGCACTTCCTCATTACACCATCAAGTCTCCTTATCTACTTTCCTTTCGGACGACACACCAAGGACTCTTCCCTGATCACACATCCTGTTGTTGTCCAGTCTTCTGGAAGCTCTCCCTGACCACCCAGAGCCCTTCTCAACTCCTCCCTGAGAACCACTCCTCCCTTTTCAGCTTCTACCACTTTGTCCTCTGCTCTGCCTTTGTCCTGTTAATCTTCCTTGTCCAGAGTCATCCTGCAGACCACCATCCTTTGCTGTCTGGCTACAATCTCACCTACCACTACTTTGCAGGAACTCATCTCTATCAGATTACCTTGTCTATCCAAGATATCGTCCACCTACGTGCTCCTAACTCCGCTCTTATAAGTTACCAAATGTTCCTGCTTTTTCTGGAAAAACGGTATTCACTCCAACCATTTCCATCCTTTTTGCAAAGTCTACCACCATCTGTCCCTCTGCGTTCCTATCCTAGATATCAAACCTGCCCATCACTTCCTCATCACCTCTTTTGCCTGCACCAACATGTCCCTTGAAGTCTGCACCAATTACCTCTGGGGATATTCTCCATCACTTCATCTCACTCATTCCAGAACTTCTACTTCTCAAACTCACATCCCACCTGTGGGGCATAGCCTCTAACAATATTGAGCATCACACCTTCAATTTCCAGTTTCAGACTCATAAGTCTATCTGACATTCTTTTCACCTCCAGAACATCCCACACAAACTCCTCCTTCAAGATAACTCCTACTCCATTTCTCTTCATGTCAGTACTATGATAGTACAACTTAAAACTTGCTCCTAAGCTTGTAGCCTTACTACCTTTCCACCTGGTCTCCTGGACACAGTATATCCACCTTCCTTCTCTGCATCATGTCAACCAACTCTCTACCTTTTCATGTCATCGTCCCAATATTCAAAGTCCCTACACTCAGTCCCAGACTCTCACCTTTCCTCTTATCTCTCTGCTTCTGAACACGCCCTCCTCCTCTACTCCTTTGACCACCAGTAGCCCAAATTCCACTGGTACCCTGTCGGTTATTGGCACCAATGGTGGTCGCTGTTAACCCAAGCCTGGACCGATCCGGTATGAAATTCTAAGGTTCGAATCGCATAATTTGTTTATCCAAAAGTTTTACATCGGATGCCCTTCCTGACGCAACCCTCTGCATTTATTCGGCTTGGGACTGGCTTATGGAGACACTGGACGGTGCCCCCCTGGAGGTTTGCTCCTGGAGACACTAGCCTGTGCTGCTCTGAGGCTTTATTGGATAAATGTATGCACAATCTGAAAAAAAAAGGGACATTCTTTAGCAATCCCTTCAAGTGAGGAAATGGATCTAGCCTACATACATGTGTGTTAACAGTTATTTTACAAGTCTGAGAAGACAAGTAGAAGGTATCTTTTCTCTTTAAAATTCTAATATTTGTCTGTTTAAAAGCCTCTGATATAGGTTTTCATTTGACAATACAGAACACATACAGAAGACCACTTATAGAGAGATGACGATTCAGTCACTTATTCACACATCTGGGCAGTTTTTCCATCCATCCATTATCTACCATTTATCCTACGTAGAGTTGTAGGGGATCCTGGAGCCTATCCCAGCTGCCATCGGGTAAGAGGCGGGGTACATCCTGGACTGGTCGCCACATAAAGAGACAGACAACCATTAACTCATCTGTGTAATTTTTCCAATTAACCTCCTGCATGTTCTTGGACTGTGAGAAGAAACCAGAGAACCCGGAGGAAAGCCACGCAGACATGGGGAGAACATACAAACTCCACACAGAAAAGCCCCCTGTAGGAATCTAACCAGGGTCCTTCGTGTTGTGAGGCAGAAGCACAAACCACTGTGCCACCAGTGTCAAAGACAAAAACACAAATTAACATTAATTTAAGTGAGAAGGAATGGTTGACATCAAAGTTAGAAAAAAAATCTTGATCGTTTTATTGTCAATACACCCATGATGTACAATTGCCTTTGCAATGTCACAAATCGTGTAGATGGACAAATTCAGACTGATAGACATTTGGTATGCTGACAGTTTTAGATTTTGGACTGTTTATGATATGTAGTGCTTTTGTGGAATGCAAAGTTGTAGGTCATGATTTCTGGAAAGAGACATTTCTTTTTAGTTTGTATGATGTCTTCTTCAATGCTTTGAGCTCTATGAATATAATCTAGTCTTATTTTATTCAAGCCCTGTACCCAAAAACACAAAAGTATTCGGCCTGAACTGTAAATTTGTAGCTTGTAGATTATTCAGCTGATTATGTTCCTATGTTGAGGGGGGTCTTTCAGTGTTGCTGTTGTGGGGAAATGGTTGGTTTTGTCTTTTGTTGTGTATTTACAGATTTGTATGCCAGTAGATAAATTGCTTTTCTGCTAAAGTCTTGAAAAGTAGATCAACAAATGAAAAGGTTGTGCTGTGTCTGTGTGTTAGCCGCTAACCTTGAAGCAGTAGTGTCTTTCTTAAGAGAACAAGATGCTCGCATAGTTAGCCTGATAGTGTCATATTCCTTCTATTGGCAACACATTCTTGAACAAATGAAACCCATGGCCCTTGGTCGGAATTCAGATAACAACTAGTCTGAAGTCCACGCCATGTTGAAAACTTGATACTCACTTTCAGATTTTTTGTCCATTTATTTTGTTGTGGGGGGCGAGACGCATGTCAGGTCAAGAAAAGAGCAGGCACTTCAAATTAGAAAATGCCTGGTGCCTTTTAATACTTCTGATTAAGTTCTGTATGGTAAAGAAGTTAAATGAATCCTACGTATGTAAATATCATCTAGGATTGTAATTGATGTGAATCCCTGCGGCCAGAGTAAATAAGGTACTTTGGAATCAGTATGTCTGTCTGAAATTGATGTGCAGATGTTCTGAGTGTGTCTCAACTGTTGTCATTAATTGAGGTGGTCAAGTCCTTGTTCTTTCAAAATTGACAGTGCTTGATTTTTAGTATGAACTTGCATTTGTTCAGTGATTATATCAATTCAATTGGTATCTTCCTTTCTGGCAGGCAAGCATCAGAGATGGACAAAGTGATGCATGAGTTGGGGAATACTTTAAATGACCACGATGTAAATGCAGTTGCCTCTCAACATTTTGATACACAACAGGTAATTGAATGTACCTTCATGTGAAAATATCACCGTATACATCTCCGAGGATAAACCAGAGAATGGATCACCTGAGCCCTCCCTACACACACACACACACACACACACACACACACACACACACACACACACACACACACACACACACAGGGGGCTGGGGGGGGGGAGGGAGGAGAGACCGACGAGCGTGGGGAGAGGGATCGCTATCCCCAGACAGAGAGTAC
>CAAKHD010010862.1:4649-28892 GCA_901007705.1 Fistularia tabacaria | reverse complement strand
GTAGGGGCGAAGTTGTACCGCTATGAGCTCCACATCGGGGGTGCACACAGAGACCTTCACGGTGATACGACCGGGGTTGCGCCATTTGCTGTTGACAAAGACGGCAAGCCCTCCTCCTCTCTTCTTGCCGCTCTGTCTCCCCCGGTCCGCGCGTATCAGCGTGAAACCGGGCAGGTCGACGGCGCTGTCCGGAATGTTCACCTGTAGCCAGGTCTCTGTGAAGCACAGCATGCTACATTCCCTGTAGACATACTGGCTGTCGATGAGGGCTGCCAGCTCGTCCGACTTGTTCGGCAGCGACCTTACGTTCCCCATGATGACCGAGGGCAGGAAGGGTTTGCATCTCCTGTCCCTCTCTGCCCGCTCTCTCACCTTTGCGCCGGCTTTCTTTCCCCTGCGGGAGCTTCGCCACAGCTCCTCTGGAATGCGCACAGCGAGGGGTCAAGCTCCTTTCCGCAGTCGTAGGAGTTCGTCCCAGGTGTAAGTGAACATAATTCTTATTCAAGGAAGGGGAATCAAGACAGGAAAAAGCAGCACAGTAGGAAGGGAGAGCGGAGTCTAGTCCCACTCGGAAGATTGGAGAGGACAGGACGGTAAATAAATAATAAAATATAAAGAAAAGAGCTGCTGCAACAGGCTGGGGGGGGGGCTTGCCATTCTAGTGAACAACAAGTGGTGCAATCCAGCTCACGTTAATATCAAAGAGCTATCTGCAGCCCAAACACTAAAGTGTTAGCTCTTGGTCTCCGTCCATATTATCTGTGGCGGTAGTTCTCACATATTGTGATGGTGACTGTTTGTGTTCCTCCCTCCCCTTACCCGACCTTGCATGTGACACCATCCACTTCGCCATTGCCCAGTTACAGACTCAACACCTGAGTGCATCCATTTCTATCTCGGCTTACTGTTATCCTGTTACCATGGACCACACACTACCCAATTTTATGTAGTATGTGAGCTCTGTGAGCTGGGGGAAAAACACAGGCGCCCTTTACAAGAAGGGCCAGAGCCACCGCTACTTCCTGAGGCGGCTGAGATCCTTTAACATCCTTAGGACCATCCTCAGACTGTTCTATGAATCTGCAGTGCTTAGTGCTATCTTCTATGCTGTGGTCTGCTGGGGCAGCAGGCTGAGGAGAGTGAATGCCACCAATCTGAACAGGCTGATCCATGGGAGTGACGCTGGACCCTCTGACGGTGTTGTAAGAGAGGAGAAAGCTTCACATGGTGAAGATCATCTTGGACAGTGTCAAATAACTCCATGACATGCTAGTCAGATCCAGGAGTTCCTTCAGCACCAGGCTAATCGCATTGTGATGCAACACAGAGTGGCACAGGAAATCATTCCTGTCTGTGGCCATCAAACTGTATAACTCTTCAATATGACTGTATGTATGGACATATGTGCAATTAAAATTCTTGTTCTGTGTCATAACCATATAATATGCTGGAAGTGCAATAACCATATAATATACTGAAAGTGCAATAACCTGGAGTATATATATTTGTAAATATTATTGTATATACCTTGTATGTACTTTATTTCATTTTTATTCTTATGTTGAGTTTTAATTTTGTTCTTTCACATAGATGCTCATATTTCTCATCTGTACCCTGGGAGCTGGAATAAAAAGCAATTTCCCCCTTTAGGATCAATATAGTATTTTGACTTGATTCTGATTCTGATTGATTCTGACTGTGACAACTGACGCAGCACTGTAGAGCTCCTTCACACTGATACGAGTGTGCCTGACAAGAAAAATTGTCAGGAAGATAATAGAAAGTCCTCTGCTTCCTGCTGCTCTTACTATGAGGCATCTACGACCAAAAGTGTCACCTCAAGACTATCTCAGTCTCCTAGATTCAGTTTACAACACTGTTGATGTTTGGAGATGAACTCTTCGCAAGTTGTATTTTTTTCAAACACCAATCATAATTACACTGATAAACCGTCCAGCTACTTGCAGTGCCCTGTGTAAAGTTGTGAAGACAGGGGGCATTTGCGCTGCCAAATCAGATCTGCAGCTCCTTAATCACTTTTGCCATGTCTGTTGGAATAACAGAGTTCCTGTCCCAGGAAATGATGGCTTGTCTCCTACTGTGTGGAAAACAAGTACTGTCCCAAGAGAAGGAGTAGTCCTGTATCTTGCTGTCTCAGTTGTGGAGCACGAATGGAGCATGAAGGCCAAATCTCATCGAATGTCATGAACTCTGGGTAATGAAAATATGAACACAAACAAACAACTGTCCCATCTTCAAAAAAGTCAATATGCTACGACAAGATTGTCAATGAAAAAATATAACCTTGATGACATAGGACCTTCACAGAAGCCAAACTGTATTTTCTATTTCATTCTTACAAGAAATAGGCAGTTCATTAAAACAAATATAAAGTCAGTTTAACGAGTGTCACCTGTGAGACAGCTCCACATGGGTGATTTCAGAGTATGTAGAGGAGTGGCAAGGTGAGATGAATGACAGTTGTGGCTTTTGGGGGTGTGCCTGGACCTTGCATTTTAGCTCAGAAACAGTTGCATTTTGTGCAAAGCAAGAAAGGAAGCATCTGCTGTCAAGCAATGCATTTGGCCATCTTAATTGACATGTTTTTTTTTGTTTTGTTGTTTCTAATTGTATTCTATCGACCTGATTCCATTTGCATTAAACCAGAGATAGGGCACAACTCAAGAATCAGAGATAAAGTATTTTCATGAAAGTCCAATCTGAGACTTTGTTATGTATGTGTGAACATTCAAGTTGGTGTTTGAAGGTTAGTTTGCACACTTCCTTTCTTTGTAGCCACTTCCTGGAGGATAATTTCAGAATTCAGAGAGAGTTGCACAGAATGATAAGACGTAAAATTATTTACTCCAAAAGAGATCAGGCATTTACTCTAATAGACAATCAACACTGAAGCAGCAATACAAGGTAGGAGACATTCTATTACGTATTCTGGTACAGGGCATTGTGGGCTGCCTCCATCAAGATCTTGCGCCTGGATGCAAAGGAAGACCAGACTCATTGTAATGGATCCCACCCACCTCATACCATTCTAGTATATTATGCATATTTAGAATTATTATCATTTAGAGTAGTAGCAGCAAAATGAAGCTGCTCTTTTATTCTAATAACCACAAGTACGGCAATAGCAAGTAGTTTATGCATAGAACAGGGAAATCTAAAGAGACAGAAAAGGGAGTCAGATGATGATTTGGTAAATAAGAGTAAATTATATTTTAAAAGACCGCATTCAAACACACATTTAAGATACCACATGCTATGGAAAATATGAAGGTAAAATAAAGCAGATTTGTAAATCTGAATTTGCAGTTATTATTCAGATTTTGCAGCTGTGACATATTGATAAAATATTGATTTTATTTGAAGACATCCACATGCAATATCTATGTGTGTGTGTGTGTATGTGAGAGAGAGAGAGGGAGAGAGAGAGAGAGAGAGCTCCCTTACATGTAAAGTAAAAATATGCATCCTCAGATCTACCAGAATTCGGGGGCTATTCAGTATTCAAGTGCTAAGGAAGGGGGAAGGGGATGAAAGTATGTGTGTGTGTGTGTGTGTGTGTGTGTGTGTGTGTGTGTGTGTGTGTGTGTGTGTGTGTGTGTGTGTGTGTGTGTGTGTGTTTGTGTGTGTGTGTGTATTTGCGCGTGTTTGTGTATGGTGTAGTCATAACTACGTAGCGCATGTGTCTTTACTTCTGTGTACCTGTCTGTAATGGTTTTGGTCATTTTTGATGTTTGTTAATATTTTACAGATAACAACTGTTTGTCCATTGTTGGCTGTATTGTTAATAACAGTTTCACATGTATTTGCACCACTGATGTCACACGATCATGTAACATACCACAGGGCCCAACACAACATTTATGTTGCAGACCACCTAGAACACAGCTATTGCATTTAACCACAGTTAACATAGTCCAACTAAATAATACTGTAAGGCCTAAACTGGGTAGACTGCCAACATGCCCACATAGCCTTGTTGATTTATTTTACCACATGACAGTCTTTTCCCTAACTACAACATCCCCATATTTATACTTCAAAAGTCAGTGACATAGCATTTGAGGTAAGTGGCCCCCAGTGGACTCGAGCCAAGCAAGGCCCTGGTTTTGCAGGCTGGGAAAGGGCAGTCCCCTTGTGCATGGCCTGGCTTTGCTGCAGCTCTGCAGATGGAGGTGGCAGGTGGTACCACCCTTCCTGTGGTGGCTGCTATGTCATTGTAACCCATTTGTTAGACAGAGGGTGGTTGGTCCGAGCTGGATAATGAAGTACAGTGGTAGATTGTGACATTGGTGGTCTGCCAGCTTGCCGCCTGGAGACTGTGCCATCAAAGTAGAATTTGCTGTTGATAAGCATAGACAATCTGGAGGGAGCTGCAGTTCCCATCATAGCATGAGGAGGGCCGTAGAGATGCCCATTCTGGCATGTGGCATTGCTGTCTCGTGTAACAGAGTGCCCCACAATGTGGCAGAGAAGGTGGGCTATCAATACGTGTGCCCTGAGTTTGTTTTTGAGGGTTTAGAGTTTTTAGGGTTTTTCGTTAAACCTCTCAACATCACTGTTGGCCGAAAGATTACAGAGGGCAGCCCTGATATGTTTTATCCCCCTCAACAAAAACAGTAAAATCAGCCAAGATGAACTAGGTCACTCTGGAAATCATTAATCCCAAAGTCAATTGTTTTTATGCAGGTCTTACATGTCTCAACATGTCCATATTTGTTTATCCATTTTGTGTGGCCATTATTGGAGACAAACAGGCAGAAAAGAGAGAAGCTAAAAATTAAAGCTAAAGGGGTTGGAAGCGGAGCTGGCTATCAGTGGACTCTAGGCTCACAGTTCATATCAGTTGACTGTGTGTATATGATTTTGTTTCTTTTTTTTCGTTAGATTAATACTGGGTTGAAAATGACAACACAAAGATCATAATTTTCATCAGAGCATTTTAAAATTTATTGAAATTCATTTATTTTGTTTACTTTTGTGTAATTAGAGGCTCCTGTCAAAGTTAAAAAGCCTCAAGGGGGCAGTGTTCTCCCTAAATAAGCCCAGATAAATGTAGGGGCTGCATCAGGAAACAAAACCCGGCATAAAATTAGTACCAAAACAAAATATGGGAATCAAAAAAATATGCCTTCCATACTAGATTGGTCGAGGTTCGGGTCAACAACAACCACCATCTGTCCTGATAACCTTCAGGGCCCCAGTATCAAATTGGGCTACTGTGGGTCGAAGAAGACGAGGAGGAAGGTGTGTTCGTAGGCAGAGAGAAAAAGTTAACCTATGACCATACAAATGCAGCCAATGTGGTCAGGGAGACAGGTGGGAGAGTATTCAAGTGTGTCATTTGCAAGGAGAGTGCGTAAGGAGTCTTGTTGGTGGAATGAGGAAATGCATGGGTTTATACAGAGAAAGACATTAGCCAAAAAGATGAGAGACACTGAGGGGACTATAGGGGGAGTAGATGGGAGTATCGGGGAATGACACACAAGGTGAAGGGAGAGGTGACAAAGACCAAACAAAGGACATACGATGACTTGCATGCTAAGTTAGACAGGAAGAAATGAGAGATTGATTTATATGTGTTGGCAAAAAAAGAGAGATGGAGATGGGAAGGGCATGCAGCGGGTTGGGGTGGTTGAGATGTTGATCAATATATTTGTCAGTCTGGGAATTGACTATGGTGTTCCCCTTTGAAACAATGGAATGGATAAAAAGAAACAACAAAATAGGTTTTGACACCGAGAAGTTTCGGTCTAACCCACAGTACCATAGTACATAGTACCTCTAACATATTTGGAGTGTCCTTGTTTGGTTTATTCTTGAAAATCTAAATAATTCAAGAAACTTCCTTTTATAATGACTTTCTTTCTTTATGTCTGATTGTAACACTCCCTGGTAAGTACCAAAGAGCGTAATTGATACAAAGTAAAACCTCTCATGAAACCACCAAACAGAGCCACCTAATTGTTAACCCACCCCTCCAAGTCATGGTATACCTTTTGGGTTTGGAGTTGTGGGTATGCCACACAGATCTGACAGAGTCTTTCTCTCCAGTCAGTGTAGGTTTTAATCCTGTGAGTGTGGTGCCACTTCATGTATTCCTCATAGGCTTGGCTGTTTGCGGCAAGATACCTCAAGTAGGCTGCTAGATCTGCCATGCTGTTAAAATCGTCAACGTGAATATAGGAGCCAGGGGGAGCTAGAGCTTCATATGTGGCCCTGCTTGGGCCCAGAACCACTGGCACAGAACCTGCTTGGTAAGCATTCCTCCACAGCTTCTCGGTAATGTAGTCTGTTGCTTCAGAGTTTTCAAATGCCAGGTAAAAGAAACACTTTGCAACAGTGTGCAAAAGATTTTCCTCCGACAGCGGTGTCTTGAGCCACCGACCATATACCTCTATGGGGATATGGGGTTTCAGTCTGTTGTAAACAGCAGCACGAGTGTGGTGAGCCTCATAATTGCTGACTACCCAGCTTACTAGGCAGGAGCGATTGGAAGTGCCCTGGTAGCTGACGTCACCCCCTGGAAGGGTTTGTCCATATGGAACGGAAATATCTGCATCACGCCGATAGCTTAGTGTCCAGTTGAAGAGCCCATTGAACAAAGTTAGGTTTGCATTTTTGGCTGGAGGTTCCATTGAAAGCCAAACCCAATGTTGTGATGCTGGCCGGTCCAGGTGAAGAGGCAGTGACATCGAACCATGGCTTAGCTCCTGGTGGTGGAATACAACAACATCAACTGTTGGGAAGACAGAGGTATCATCTGTCAGCAAACAGTGGCTGATGTTGTACATTTCCATGCATTTGTCACCACGGAGGCTGTAGGAACGCCCGAAGGGCCAGTGCCACAGCAGTATGCTGATGTTTCTCTTTGGATGGTCTGGGTGATATTTATGCTCATGGTTCATCCCGTGGAAGAAGATGTAATAAAGCAGGGATGATAGGGAACTGAGGAAGAGCAGGAGGAAGATCCTTGAGCACCATGTTTTCATATCTGTGAGTTAAATGGTAAAAGACTCCTGTGGAGGGGTAGATCAGAGATCTTCATCAAAGCAAAATGTACAGTGTGAGTAAACAGTTAAAAAGTGTTTAGTCGTAGGAGTACATTTTTGTAAAAGCAGGTTAACAATAACATGTCTAATAATGTAGCAATTAGTGGCATATAGAACATCTGTAATAACTGTTTGATAAGTGGATTTTCAAATTGGAGAATTTTTTTCCAAAGCACTTATTATCAATATCATTATTATTAGAAATATTATTTAGACTGTTTCATAAGATGCTTATATTTATGACCATTTCAAATGTTTTGTTTAAAAGATTGCTACATTGTAGATGTGTTATTTTGTACTTATTTTCATAGAATATAGCCTCCTACTACTGCAAACATATTACATATTATAACAGTCAACTATGTTCATTTTCAGCTATTGACTGTAAAGTGAAAAAAAGACTTTTCAATATCTATTGATAATATTGTCATATTGAATCCTGTAAAAGGCCTGGATAAAAGCTCCAAGAAAGTAGTAGTAACATATAGAGTGTTTGTTGTTTATTGTAATTTTTTCTTTGCATCAATGCATATCCATTTAATATATAATAACCAAACATGCCCATAATTGTGCTGATTTTATTTTGACATAATAATGTTGATGACCAAGTCTTTATAAGAACATTATTATCTAATTATGGATTATTTTTAAAATTACCTTGCTATAACATTTAGTGTGCTCTGTAATATTCTCATGTGTGAGCCAACATCATGACATATTTACCCATAAATAGCATTAGATGTCAGATAGAGTTGTCAGGATGTCTGAATTAAGCCGTTTTCAGAGTTTCCGCTTCATAAATGATAGTTCAGAGTTTGCTCTGACAAAGCTGCCCTCTCATTAGAGCAGTGCCTGTCAATGATTATTTCTAGGGTTGACCTAAAAGGTTTGCAATAAAATAAAGAAACATTTTGCTTTCTTGTAAGATAAAATTACAATTGATGCTAAACTATGTGTGTTTTGTTAATGCTCAGGAGGAATATAAAGTAAGGCAAAATATATTCATATCAGGACTTTGGCTCTTACCTTGGCAATAGGTCATCTGGCTGCCTGCCGATGGTGCTTTATTTTGTTTAGCTCAGCACTCAGTTAAAAAATGCATGCATTCATGCATGCATAGAGGCATGCACACACACACACAAATACACACACACACACACACATATGCAGACACACATTTGTACACACAAACACACACACGCTCACACACTTAGGCATATGCACATGTGCGTGCATAGAAAAAAAAACATACAGGCAACTGGGTGTGCCACCTTGCCCCCGAAACTTGCATTAATCTATCTTGTAAACAGCTTGATCATCTGCCACTTGCAGGATAAGCTCAGCCCATTTTGGGTGGCAGTTTTATATTTCAAAAACCACAAACTGGTCTTTTCTTCCTGTTTTACATCTTAGTGGAGGAAATGGGCACTTGGTTACACAGAAGCAAACTGCTTTGCCCTAAGCCTCCCCCCTGACTAACTTCTCAGTTTGATTCCAAATACTTTCGCTCACTTACATTAAAAAAAAATAATCCAATGAGGAAATGTGGCTTTGTTTTAGCAGCACTCTTCTTCTGTTCCTTTTGACTTTTCCCTTCTGGGGTTGCCACAGCGAATCAACCCTCTCCTTCTAACCATATTCTCTGCACCCTCCTCTGTCACACCAACTACCTTCATATCCTCTCTCACCACGTCCATAAATCTTCTCTTTGGTCTTCCTCTGGACCTCCTGCCTGGCAGTTCCAGTTCACTGACCTTCTCTGACCTTATCTCCAAAACATCTAACATGTGCTGTCCCTCCGATGGACTCATTCCTGATCCTATTCACCCTCGTCACTCCCAAAGAGGTCCTCAACATCTTCATCTCTGCGACCCCCAGCTCTGCCTCCTGTCTTTTCGTCATTGTCATTGTCACTGTCTCCAAACCATACAGCACTGGTCTCGCCTCTGTCTTGTACACCTTTCCTTTCATTCTGGCTGATATTCTTCTCTTACATAGTACCCCTGACACTTTTCTCCACCTATTCAAACCTACTCAAACCCTTTTCTTTACCTCTTTTCCACACTCTCAGTTGCTCTGGACTGTTGACCCTACGTATTTGAAATCCACCAACTTCTTGATCTCCCCTCCCTGTAGTCTCACTGTTCCAGCCAGGTTCCTCTCATTCACACTCATATATTCTGTTTTGCTGTGACTAACCTTCATTCATCTCCTTTCCAGAGCATTCTACCGCTCAAGATTTTCCTCCAATCTGTTCCCTGCTCTCAATACAGATCACAATGTCATCTGCAAAGATCATGGTCCATGGAAATTCCTGTCTAACCTCATCTGTCAGCCTGTCGTTCACCACTGCAAACAAGAAGGGGCTCAGAGCTGATCCCTGATGAAGTCCCACCTCCACATTGTACTTCTCTGTTACGCCTACAGCACACCTCACCACTGTCTCAAAGCCAAAATACATATCCTGCACCAGTCTAACATACTTCTCTGCCACTCCAGTCTTCCTCATACAATACCGGAGTTCCTCTCTTGGCAGCCTCTCTTGTGCTTCTTCTAGGTCTACAAAAGGGCAATGCAGCTCCCTGTGACCTTCTTGCTACTTCTCGATTAGAATTATCAAAGGAAATGCTGCATCTGTCATATCCCCTTCTAGGCATGAAGCCATACTGCTGCTCACATATGCTAACTTCTTGTCTCGGCCTAGTTTCCACTGCTCTTTCCCATAACTTCATTGTATGGCTCATCAACTTTATCCTGCTACAGTTACCGCAATTTTGCACATCCCCCTTATTCTTGAAAATGGGCACCATCACACCTCTTCTCCATTTCTCAGGCAACTTCTCACTCTGTAAGATCCTGTTGAATAATCTTGCCAGAAACTTTACTGCTGCCTCTCCTAGGCACTTCCATACCTCCACAGGCATATTATCAGGACCAACTGCCTTTCCACTCTACATCCTTTACAATGCCTTCCCCACTTCACTATACTTATCTCTGATATTTTGTCGTCTACAATAGGCACCTCTTTTACCCTTCCCTCTCTATCCTTTTCCTCATTCATCAGGTCTTAAAAGTACTCTTTCCATCTTCCCGTCACTCCTCTGCATCATGTCAACCAACTCTCTACCTTTTCCTGTCGTCATCCCATTATTCAAAGTTCCTACTCTTAGTCCCAGACTCTTGACTTTCCTCTTCTCTCTCTGCTTCTGAACACGCCTCCCTCCTCTCCTTCTTCAACCCACAGTAGCCCAGTTTCCACTGGAATCCTGTAGGTTATCAGAACCAATGGTAGTCGTTGTTAACCCGGGCCTCGACCAATCCGGTATGAAAGTCTTAAGTTCGATTCGCATATTTGGTTTTGGCAAAAGTTTTACGCCAGATGCCCTTCCTGACGCAACCCTCTGCATTTATCCGGGCTTGAGACCGGCTCAGGAAGATGATGGATGGTACGCCCCTGAGGCTGGCTCCGGGAGACACTGGCCTGTGCCACCCTGAGGCTGCAATTTTGTTTCAGCAGCACCATCTTTCCAATTTTCAAGAAATATTCCAACATCACTCCTGACAAAAGTCATGGACTGAACTGGTTATATGCTATATAGATTTCCTTTTCCGTGCTAAAGAGGATGTCACCGGAGTAAACAGAACTATTTGATTGGCAGTGCTTCACTTTTGGGATCAGGTTGGTGGGGGACCACTGCAGCTTCTTCAGATCATACAAAGGTGTGTTATCTAGATGTTCTTTAATAGTCACCTACATTCATTGGATAACTGTCATTCTGAAGGTGAGGGATCAGAAGAAAGGTAAATGATATAAAACTATAAATCTTATTTATTAGCTTTAGAACTAATCGTGAGGGGTTGTGGGTAGATGTGTGTAGGGACATTATTATGTGTTTCACTTTGTATGATAGCATTTCAAAAAGAAAAGGAACTGCAAGAAATTAAGCCAGTGAGAGCAAGGTGGATGAATGATCAGTGACAAACAGTGCAGCAACATTTACTACATAAATAAAGGGTCAGGTGGCTGGCAGGGCCATAGAAAGAAAATAAATTCACCACATGATATGACATTTCATAACAAAGAATGATATACACATGTTAACTTGAAGCTGTGAAATTATATTTCTGAATGATGATGCCATGTGAACGCTCTGAAGAAAAAGATGCCACTGGATGGTAGTGAACAGCAGCATAGATCGACACACGGTCTCTGACACTTGAGAGGAAGTTACCTAATTTCCTATTTTAAAGATCCGAATGACATCCTCAAGAGACTAAAGTCAACCCAAAACCCTTTGTCCTCAGCACAGGTTCAAGCTGGTAGGCTGAGATGGCTCTTGTTGCATGGTTGGCACCAGGGGGAGAACACTGTAGTTGTATTGTTTTTTGTTGGTTGAAAATCTAGAGTTCTTACATATATAGCTGAGTATTGCCTTGCTCTCTGTTAAAATTCCTGATGTCATCAAACTCTATATTCCGTTCTGTAGTTAAATTCTCTGGAAATTCAACTGTTTAATCAGCCGCACAGAGCTCAAAACCTTGGTAAGTGATCTTAGGCTTGGTAGCCAAATTTGTCTTGCCAAACATTTATCAGGCCACTGACATCTCTTCATTTGGCACCACATGGCCACACAATAGCACACGGGGCACATGCATTTCGTGTGTTGTTGGTGATTCCCCTACGATTTTTCGCACATCTTCATTTCCGGCATGACCTGACCGTGTGAGGCGGCGTTCCCACCAAAGTATCCACATCTCATTACATGCAATTCTTGTTCGTCTTGGCTGTTGCAGGCCAACATTCAGAGCCATATAGGATGCACAAACACACTTGAAAATTCTTTTTACTTCAAGTGGATGGGTACTTTGCAGTTGCAGAGAACTCCAGTGACCTGCCTCCATTTTGCCCAGGCTGCATTTACCCAGATATTTAAACTGGCTCACCTCATTGAGGTCACGGAAACCAGTTATGATGGTTCAGTGTATTCAGTGTATTCCATATTTTGGGTTTCAACCGTAGCCAATATTGTGCCAGCCTGGTGTCCAATTATTTTACTTGATCTTGAAGACTCCAGGAGTCAACTTGGACCAAAGATAATATCGTCAGCATAGCAGTGTCCAGGGGTTTGCCGACTGTGTATCTCCTGTGATGGTATCCATGGACAGCATGAACAAGAAGGGTAAAACAACCATCCCCTGGTGGACGTCTACTCAAATAGGGAAGGTGGGTGAGATTCGTGCAGCCCTCTATCATTTTGTCCAGTGTTTCACAACCTTTTTTGAGCCATGGCACATATTTTACATGACAGAAAAAAATACACCACACACCACCAAATAAATATGTCAAAAATGTTTTTAATGAAGCAGAATGAAACAGTAGTCTCAGTTTACTTACTCAGTGAGAAATCTGGTCGTTTGGTTAAACAGAAAGCTGATGGGCTGTTTGGATTTAGCGATGTGTTCAGCAATTTTGTAGCTAGCTTTCAGAGCTTTCTCACTCGGCTTGGTGGTTTTCCACAACAACGCTGCCTGTTTCTCAGTCTGTTTTCGCAGATGAACAAAATAGTCCGTGTTCTTACCTTGAAGTGAAGGGTGTTTAGTTTGGAGATGCTGTTTCAGTTTGCTTAGAACCATGGCCCTGTTGGACAGCTTTTCCCCGCACATCAAGCATAGCAGAGTCAGCTCGGTTGGTTCCCCACTAACAGTGAATCTAAACGCTAAATAACTTTCATTGTGTTGTCTTGAGATCGTCTTTTTTACTTTCTTATGAAAACTACTCATACTTGGGCTTTCATCTGGGTCAGGCTGTTTTTCAGGACCAGAGGGTCCTGATTGAGTACTTTTTCTTTTAAAATATTTATCCGTCGCGTATCACTGCCGCTATCACTAATTACTCTGCTGTTTTAGCAGCAGCAGGTAGATTCACAGGTTAATTAATTTCCTGTAGCCATCCAGTGGAAGAGCATTTACTTGTTCTGCCTGTCATTGCATGGTGCGCACATAGATAGATGTACAAAGAGACACAATTTGCGTTGAATCAATAATTTTTGAAAGTGGGCATTTTTCCACGGCATACTAATATGCACAGTGGTTGGGAAACACTGATTTAGTCTGTGTGGATCAGAGTGTTTGAGCAATTTTCCTCAGGGCAAATTTTTGACCACTTTGCCATAAGTTTTGTGACTGGGAAATGTGGGGGGCTGATACTGCTAGGGTTCCAGTCACTTTGTGACCATTGTGAGTTGCTGAATCAGCAGAAAAATCTGTTCCCATCAGTCAGTCATTGCTCCATATCTTTAAGGTTTTCATGTTTTTGTCTGTATTCTGGGAGCAGAAGGATAACAATGCGGTTTGAACAGCAAAGGGGAGGGTGAGCTTTGGAAATGTACGACCCGTGTATATTTCCATAGCACAGGTTCAATGTCCTGTGCAGTCTCATTTGCGCTGTCACTTACTGTTTCAGATTTAGTAACATGTTGGTGACATCTCATCTGTTTCAGTCCCACAGCAGAAACACAGGCCGTACACTGGTGACAGTTTTGTGACAGGGCCCCGCAATCCAATCTGCTGTAGCACCAGTAGCACTGTCATTTGTGAGATTTTGGTGGCAAATATTGAGGTCAAAATGACACCGTTCATCGTGTCTGCAGCTCTCACTCTTTCTCACTGTGAAGTCAGTTGCCCACTTGTTGTTCATAGCCATGCAGACCCCACCCTTACAAGAAAAACGTAGACCAGCAAATAATACATTACTTAGACCATTGAGTATCACGTACGCCTACAGCTTTTCTTCAGGACACTTCCGAGGGCAGAGGAAGGCCAGACAGATTTTCCTCTCCAGACCATCACCACAGACTGAAGTGCATGAGGAAGTTGTTACATCTGAAGGATGTTCAGTTGTTTCCCAAGTTCTTCAACAAGTGAGTTGGAACTTATTGCCTAAGGAACTCGTCCATGGAGAGCTGATATACACTGGTCATTCTCGGGCTAATGCAATCAGGTCGGAGATACTTGTGTATCACCTGGAAGGAAAGTAGAAAAAGAAAATTGGTGGTGAAATGAGGAAGTACAGGAGTATATACTGAAAAAAAAAGGTTCACAAAGAAGAGGTGGGACACTGGGGGCACTGAGGAGAGCAAACGGGAGTACAGGGAGATGCAGTCAAGGTGAAGGTAGAGGTGGCAAAGGCCAAACAAAGGGTGTATGATGACTTGTAAGCAAAGTTGGACAGTAGGGAGGGAAAGAAGGTTGACAAAGTAGAAAGGCAGAGCTAGGAAGGATGTGCAGCATGTTCAAGTGAGGATAAAGGATAAAGAGGGAAATATATTGGCAGGTGCCAGACAAGTGATAGAAAGATAGACAGAGTACTGTGAAGAGCCAATGAATGAGGAAAATAAAAGAGAATGATTGGTGGAGGAGGTGACTATTGTGGACCATGAAGTACCATAGATTTATAAAGGTGAAGTGAGGAGGGCATTGAAGAGGATGAAGAGAGAGAAGGTAGTTGGTCCTGATGATATACCTGTGGAGGTATGAAAATGTGTAGGAGCAGCAGTAGAGTTACTGGTTAGATTATTTAACAGGATCTTAGAGAGTGAGATTATGCCTGAGGAATGGAGAAGTGTAATGGGGCCTATTTTTAAGAATAAGGGAGATGTGCAGAATTGCGGTAACTATAGAGAAATAGAGTTGATGATCCATACAATTAAGTTATGGAAAAGAGTAGTGGAAACTAGACTGAGAGGAGAAGTCAGCATTTGTGAGCAGTAGTACTGGTCTAGGCCTATAAAGAGCACTGAAGATGGAGTAATTCCTTTGAGAATGCCGGTAGAGTAGTAGAGAGAAGGTTGGAGGATTTACACTGTACCTTTGGGTGTAGAGACAGGAACTATGGTACTGTGGGAGGAAGTCTGGAAAGACAGAGAAGTTGTTTGAGATGTGAAGGACATGTGTGAGAGCTGTGAGACAGTGGTGAGCCATAAGATAAATCTGAAAGAGGAGTTCAAAGACCAAATCAGGGATCAGCTCTGAGCTGCTTCTTGTCTGCAGTGGTGATGGACAGGCTGACAGGGGAGGTTAGACAGGAATCTCTATGGTCCATGATGTTTGCAGGGGACATTATAAACTGTAGTGAGAGCAGGGAGAAGTCAGTGGAAAATCTCAAGAGGTGGAGGTATGCCCTTGAAAGAGGAGGAATTTGCCACAGCAAGACCGAATACATATATGTGAATGAGAGGGACCTAAGTAGAACAGTGAGGCTACAGTGAGAGGGTGAAGGATTTAAGTACTTGGGGTCAACAATCCAGAGCAATGGAGAGTGTGAAAAAGATATGAAGAAACATGTGCAAGCAGGTTGGAATGGGTGGAGAAAAGTGTCAGTGGAAATGTGTGGTAAAAGAGTACCAGAATGAAAGGAAAGGTGTATAAAACAGTGGTGAGACCAGCGATGCTATATGGTTTAGAGACACTGGCGTTGAAGAAAAGACATGAAGCAGAGTGAGAGGTCACAGTGATGAATGTGTTGAGGTACTCATCAGGAGTGAGTGAAGCGGATGTCTTCAGAGTCTTGATATTACGAAAGTGTTTGACTGTCAAGTTGTCTACAGGACGTATGGGGAGGACATTACAGGCGACACGTAAACTGATCACCAACCGATGATGAGTTGTCTTCAATGGTGGGGAGGATACCAACTAGGCCCAAATATATTGTGACTGTTGTGAACATCCGTCCCCTGTCAGAAGGAGCTTCAAATGTCTTCTTCGGCAGATCTTTAATGTGAAAATTTCCCCAATGAATGTTCATAAGTAGAGACCCCTGCTTGTGTGTATTCTTGTTGAAATCTTTTGACATTTCTGAACTGATGAAGCCTCTCGGGCGAGGGGTGAAACGTCTTCAAGTGAAGAAATTCAAGTTCAGTTGCCATGACAAGAAGATTTCAATAAGAATTCACCATGACCTGGATGACTTAGAACCTCCACAGACATCTGCTTGTGTTTTATTCTTGCAAAAAGGGAAAGTTCAAGGCTGTCTGCAGAGTCTTCCAAAGAATGAAGTGTGACATCACAGTCCAAGTCTTTTATTGTCAATACTGCCATATGTTTCACACATACAAAAAAAAGGTTTTAAAAATAATCTCAGTTTGTTCACGTCTAATGGGATCAGGTGATTCTGACAGGAAGGAGATCGTTCTATATTTTGCTTTGGGATGTGTGAACAGGACCTTCACTTTGTAAAACACAGTAGAGATTCAACAAAGGCTTATTATGAGGATACAGAATGCAGGTAGATAACAAGAAAATTTCTAACAGTAATACAGAGTACAGTTCTATGAAACTGACCACTGGGGAGTCTGGCCTGGAGAGCAGGAACTCCAGAGACAAAGAACACAACATTAGGAATGCGCGCAAACCAAGACTGCTGGAACCCACAAGAACTGATCTATCACTAAACGGTGATAATTTGGCAGCAAGCACAGCGGTCTCCTCAGCCTAAATGCTGCTCCAAATGGAGAGGAGAAGCAGGTGTGCCACCATCAGCTTCGTAGCCACGAACCTGTGAAAGACAGCATAGGAAAAACCTAGAGCAACCAACTTAAATTACCACAGGTTGAGCACATCTGTTTCTTTTGGCTGTTCCCTTTCGGGGTCTCCACAGCAAATCAACTTCCTCGATGAAACACAATTTTTTTTATCTTCTTTCCTCACAATCCCTGATATTTTTCTTCATCCATTCCATACCGGTTGAATGCCTTTCTCCACCACCCCTGTTGACAGTTGCTTCTAAAAATCCTTCACCTTCTTTATCTCTACTCCCTCTCATTCACACTCATGTATTCTGTCTTGCTGAGGGTAATCTTTATTCCTGTCCTTTCAAGGGCACACCCCCCTCGTCTAGATTTTCAAGAAACTGCTCTTTGCTCACACTACAGATCACAATATAATCTTCAAACATCATAGTCCATGGATATTTCTGTCTAACGTCATTTGTCACCCTGTCCATCAACATTTTAAAGAAGAAGGGGCTCATAGCTGATCCCAGATATAATACCACCTTGAACTGCTCTGTCAAACCTATGGCACAGCTCACCACTGTCTCACAGCTCTCATACGTGTCCTGCACATCTCTATCATACTTCTCTGCCACTCAAGACTTACTCATTCAGTAACATTGGTACCCTCTGGACAACCTATGCTTTTTCTAGATTTATAAAGGCACAGTGGAGATCCCTCTGACCTTCTCAGTACATCTCTATCAACATTCTAAAATCAAATACTCCATTGTCTAAGTCATTGAAGCTGTCTCTTCTCCAAATTGCTGATGGAGAATTTTTTGTTTTCTTGTTCATCGTAAATGCACTTTTTTCACTCTGCTGGCTACTACAACCGTTGCATGACCGCTTTGTTTACATGAGGGATCAGCTGTTTGCTCTGAAGCTGGCCAACACTGGGACCAGACCTGCCAACATACCCAATGACATCTGGAGAAGAACACAGTGAGCTTGGAGAGGAAAGAAAAAACATTGGAGGAGAGAACATAGGTTTGTTGAGAAGAGGAGATGTAAGCCATGTCTACCCTCCATCACCATGGGGCAACATGAGGGTGCTGGCTAACAAGATGGAGAAGCTAACAGCATTAGCCAGGTATCAGACGGAGTACCTTGAGTGCAGTCTTATGTGCTTTACAGAGACATGGCAGCACCAGGACATTCCAGATGACGATGTCTTCATCGATGGCTTCCAGACTGTCTGGGCCAACAGAGAAAGCACCGGGGGCAGTAAGCGGAAAGGGGGTGGGCTCGCCATTCAAGTGGTGCAATCTGACTCAAGTTACTATCAAAGACCATATCTGTAGCCTGGACATTGAACTGTTAGCTGTTGGTCTCTGGCCATATTATCTGCCTTGGGAGTTCTCACATTTTGTGATGGTGACTGTTTACATTCCTCCCTTCCGCTAACCCAACCTTGGTGTGTTATGTCATCCACTCCACCATAGTTGAGTTGAGTTACAGACTCATCACCTGAGTGCATTCATTGCAATCTCGGGTGAGTTTAATCATGTCACCATGGACAAAACACTCCCCAATTTCACTCAGTATGTGAGCTGTCCCACTAGGGAGGAGAGGACACTGGACTTGCTGTATGCTGAAGATGTACACAGCTCCTCTGATCATAATCTGATACGACTCAACCCCACTGATGTGCCTCTAGTAAAGACCCTGCCTGCGACCACGAGGACAGTGAGGAAATGGTTGGAGGAGTCTTATGAGACACTGCAGGGTTGCTTTGAGGTCACGGACTAGCAGGGACTCTATGACCCAAACAGTAAGGACATCGTCGAGCTCATAGAGCGTATCATTCAGTACATCAACTTCTGCATTTACTCCATTGTCCGAGCTGAGATGAGTGATTTTTACCCCAACAACAAGCCCAGGATCAAACGTGCGGTCCTTTGAGAACAAACCTGGACAAGCTGAGGACCAGAATCACAAACCTGTGTGAAATCAAGGAGTGCTGCGCCCTGATCTTCACTGAGACCTGGCTCTCGGGCAAAGTCCCGGAATCCGCCATTCAGCCCAGACCCACTCTGTACACCAATAGGACTGGACCGCAGCCTCAAAGGGGAAAGGGGCTAAAGGGGGAAGTGTGTGTTTGTTTGTGAACAACTCATGGTCTGGAGATGTGCGGACAGAAAACAAGCACTGTTCACCAGACGTGGAGTTTTTGCTGCTTAAATGCCATGCCTATTATCTACCAAGGGTATTCATTGCCGTGTTTTTAACCGCTGTTTACATGCCGCTGCGGGCTAACCCCACGGCAGTGCTGAGCAAGCTCCACAGCGTCATCAGTGTGCCGCAGACGGCGCACCCTGATGCCGTTATGATCGCAGCTGGCGACTTCAACCAGTGCAGCTTACGGACCGTACTCCCCACATACCATCAACATGTGGACATTCCCACCGAGACATGAACAGCTCGGACCAAGTGTAAAGCAACGTCCGTGGCACGTACAGGGCCACACTCCACCCCCACTTCAGACAATCAGACAACATCTCTCTGTTTCTGTACTCCGCCTTAACCAGAAAAATCCAACTCTGGACCCTGGACTAAGAGGGCATCCTATAGGACTGTTTTGCTACAGCCGACTGGGATGTGTACAAGACCACAGCTACACAGGAGGACTCTTCTGTTAGGGTATGGCTGAGTATGCTGAGTATTTGACCAGATACATCAGCACTTGTGTTGACATGATCATACCCACAATACGAGTCAGGAAGTTCCCCAACCAGAAGCCTTGGCTAAAAAGTCAGGTACACCACATGCTGTGTGCCAGCTCTCATGCATTTAGGTCCGGCAATGAGACGGACTACAAAGCTGCCAAGTACAGACTGAAGAAAGCCATCAGAACAGCCAAGAGGCCCCCATTGTCGAAGTACGCCGACTTCCCCAGGTCTGTTGATTGAAGAGGAGATCCACTCAGAGACTTTCTTCCATGTTAACACCCTGTATTTTGGTACAGATGCCCATCTGGAGACCCTCCACCCACGCTCGCCGAGGCTGCTGGTGTTGGCGTCCTCACACCGGGAAATGCTCTGGTATTTATTCTTTAGACCGTGTGTTTCCGCTGTCTTTGACCTAGTTACATGCTCATATTCTCCCCCCTTGACTCCCTCACACACTCATATCTTGTTTTCACCCCAGCTGACAGTTCGTCCTTGTCCTCTTATGCAGCTGCTGACTCTGCAATCATACCCTTATTTTCTTCATATATACACTCATATAATTGTCTATTACTTCTTGTCTTTGGACATTCAACATGAAGTATGTTGTGGGTTCTGTCACTCCTGATTATTGCATTGATGTATTTGTAGCCTCTGTTGATCCTGGTCATTTCCACAATTCCCCCACTTCCTGATGGGTCTTCCCAATTCATTGCTGTTAATTCACCAATCCCT
Organism: Fistularia tabacaria; assembly: GCA_901007705.1. NCBI lineage: Eukaryota > Metazoa > Chordata > Actinopteri > Syngnathiformes > Fistulariidae > Fistularia > Fistularia tabacaria. The sequence goes on along the minus strand of CAAKHD010010862.1, from coordinate 8,870 downwards.
TTAGATGCTAGCAGTGCCATCATAATGCTTTTATCCCCTATGTCTCTTTTTTTATTGTGGCTGTGATCATACGGATTGACAGAGCTCGGACACAGGGAATACAACAACATATAATGAACTCTAATCGTCCCGGATAGTCCGAACAGAAATCTTTTCCCCTTCACCATACAGATAGCACAGGCAATTATCATTAACAAGCTTAGCTTCCTCTTCTCCGTTGCATCTCCTCTCTGCGCCATTGCAATGCTGTCTGTCGACAGTTGTCTTCTTTTCTTCTCCCTTCTTGCTTCGATCTTAGGGATGGACTACCGTAAGACCTGACCGCAGACCAGGGGATTTATTCTGCCCCTTTCATTGAGGTCTGGCTGTTCTCTGACTCCGTCGAGTCAACGCTCTCTGCTGCTTGTTGGAGATCTTCCTGGATCTCCACAAGGGACCTTCCTTGTTCCTCTGCTGCTGAACACTGACTCCAATGGGACCACGTCTCTCCCTTGCCCCTGAGCTGGATGGCGTGAAATGTTCGTTTTGTCCCCCAGATCGCCGACCACTTCTGCCTGATGACCTTAAGGAGAACCCCCTCAGCCTTGTGGAGTGGACTGCCTTCAGCCACCTCTTGTCTTTCTCCCTAGATTTTACTTTACAGTTTTCAGACTTGGAGAATCGTCTCCCAATCACACCGGATCCCAGGACCTCTCGCAGTTGTTAAGTTTTGAGCTCAACAGTTGTCCTTCTCGTCCTTATTTGGTGTTGATGATTGTTGCCATGGTTGTTGTTATCTTCCACTCAGTCACTCCCTCTTGACATCATGCGAGATGGTTGGTTCTTCTCCTCCACGGGTAAAACACTCCCTCTTTTTCAGGCTCACAGGCCTTGCTGGGTAGCACCTGTTCCCTTCTGCCGAAGGTGATCTTGGATTTATACTCATGCACATACAATATTTTGAGATTTAACAGAAAAGATATCTTATTCTTGTGATTGCCCATTGTTCTATGTGTGCCCGTACTTCTGCATATGCACCTGCTCCATCGATCTCACAGGAACAGATAAACCGAAGGACACAGCATCTCTTCCTTAAGGATTATTTGAAATTACTCAATTCAATTTTTTTTTATTGCATCCCTTTTTGTTTTTTTTTTGTTTGTGATATTCATATGATGATCTGAGAATGTTCCCAATTAGTTTGTTGGTTGCCCTCCTGTCGAATGACAACTCTGCTACTGTTTTGCCGGGTATCTGCTCTGATTCATCTGTCTCATCCTCTGCATCTGAATGGAGTTTCTCTTGCAACGGCTGCCCTCCTCTGCTCATCATTGTTACCCATATTTCCACATCCATTTCACCATCTTTCTTACTTACTGTGTCCTTTCTAGAGCTAGAGCTAGTACAGAACACTTATTCTGCTCATATATTCTTGCACATTTCCTCCATGTCCTTTCATGCCACATTTCTCTAGCTTTCCGTTTCTCAGCATTTTTCTACCCTAGCATTCCATTTTATCAAACGCACAACCAACATCGCCTCCGACTGACTTTTCCGTGCCTCTTTCAATCACTCACCAGCCATTAATATCCAGTATGTTACCAAATCTGCCGTGATTGTAGTCTCCCAATCAATGCCACTGTCTTTATGATCTTTTAACCAGTTCATCACAGATTTTTCTACCCTGTCCTACTCCTTGGACATCGCTTCCCTTTTTTTCCCACAGCGTAAACTTTGTGCACTAACCAATATCCCGTACCAGGATCACTCCCATCCCACCTATGAGGAGGATCCTTCTCTGTCATTTTCCAATTCTTTTATTATTTTTTTACCTGAATTAAATATTAGCTTCTTCTCTTTTGTTTTTCTTTTCATTTCCTCTTTTCCTCCCTGTCCTCACACTCCGAGGACTACTGCTGCGAGTTCGTGGTTCATTTGTACCCCAACCGGCTTCCAGGGCCCCGCCTTTACGGGGCCCCAACCAACATCATTTATCTCGCGATCAAATTCCCCGTTCATTTTGTCCCTACCTATCCACGAACTAGGCCATCGCTGTAAAATGGCCTGATCAAACACTACTTCTCACTTGTTTCACAGCCAAATATAAACACACATTTAATTGATCTGGGTGCGGTGACACCTGATCACATTTGCACATTCACTCAAAAATAACAGAACGGATGCTGAATGAGTGCGTGTCCCGTCAAGGCGGACCCGACCACTGCTTGACTGGAGCTGAAACCAAGCTTCTACAGGGCCCCTGGGGCTCTGCGGGTTTCGCGACTATACGGTCCTCCAGGCACGGTATTAGACCCCTATTGTCGAAGTACGCCGACTTCCCCAGGTCCGTTGATCCAAGAGGAGATGCACTCAGAGAGTTTCTTCGGTGTTAACACTCTTTATTTTGATATGGATGCACATTTAGAGACCCTCCACCCACGCTCGTTCGCGCTGCTGGTGTTGGCCTCCTCAGTATTTATTCTTAAGACCGTGCGTTTCCGCTGTCTTTGACCAAGTTACATACTCATATTCTTTCCCCCTGACTCCCTCACACACTCATATCTTGTTTTCACCCCAGCTGACAGTTTGTCCTTGTCCTCTTATGCAGCTGCTGACTCTGCAATCATACCCTTATTTTCTTCATATATACACTCATATAATTATCTATTACTTCTTGTCTTTGGATGTTCAAGGCATTATGATTGTATGTGCACACATGATTTCAGTGACATATGTTGTGGGTATTGTCACTCCTGATGATTGCATTGACATGTTTGTGGCCTCTGTCAATCCTGATCATTTCCACACAGTACAAAGAGAAGCTGGATAGCTTCTACTCCACTGCTGACCCTGCGGATGAGCTTGCAGATGTGGCAAGGCCTGCAGCAGCACATTGACTACAAGTCCACCACCAGCATCGACATCTCCGCAGACAGCCTGCTGGACGACCTCAAGACCCGCTTTGAGAACCCAAGCCACAACACAGAGGTGAATCACACACACAAACCCTATCTTCAACCTCTCCCTCAGCCAGAGCACCGTCCCCACCTGCTTCAAGAACACAACCATCGTCCCCCTCCCCAAGAAGAGACAGCCCACCTCCAGTAGTACTCACTCCAATCATTAGTTTTTTTGAGAGAGAGTCATGCTGGCCCACATTCAGAACAACATTCTGGTAACCCTCGACCCCTGCAATTTGCATTCCTGCCCAGGAGATCCACCTTAGACGCCACAGCCGCCACCCACCACTACTCTCCCTCCTACCTTGAAAACAAAGACTCCTACATCAGGATGCACCTTGTGGACTACAGCTCCGCCTTTAACACGGTTATCCCCCACAAATTCAACAACAAAATGTCCACCCTTGGTTCGCATCCTATCCTCTGTGACTGGCTCCTGGACTTCCTGACTGGCAGACCCCAGTCTGTCAGGATTGGTAACAGGACCTCAGCCAGTATAACCATGAACACGGGCACTCCTCAGGGATGTGTCCTCAGCCCAATCCTCTACACCCACGACTGTGTTACCTCCCATGAGGACAACATCATCCTGAAGTTTGCAGAAGACACCACAGTGATAGGATGCATCACTGGTGGAAACGAAACGGCCAACAGGATGGAGGAGACCAGTCTGTTGTCGTGTAGTGAGGACAACAACCTCACCCTCAACATGTACAAGACTAAGGAGATAATAGCAGACATGAGGAAGGAGAGAAGACCTCATCAGCCACTGTTCATCCGAGGTCTTGAGGTTGAGAGGGGGAACAGCTTCAAATACCTGGGTGTCTACACCCAGTACTGTACTTTCTGAGGAGACTGAGGAGGTTTGGCATATCGCCTAAGATCGTCAGCAACCTCTACAGCTGCATTGTTGAGAGCATCCTGACTAGCTGCATCATTGTGTGGTACGGCAGCACCACTGGTCTGGACCGCAGACGCCTGCAGCAAGTGGTAAAGACTGCAGAGAAGATCACGAGAACCCTACTGCCTTCTCTGCAGCGCATCTACCACCACAGAGGGAACTATTCACACCCATATCCTCCGGTTTGAGGTACAGGTGTGTGAAATGTAGAATGATACGACTGAAGGACTCGTTCTACCCGACTGCCATCACACTCCTACAGCTGACACCTGTTCTTCTTTTTCTGCACTTTACATGCAGCACTGTCAGTGCTGCGCTCATCTGCACATATAACTACTGCCAATTCATGTAACTACTGCCCATTTAGATCGGAAGAGCGTC